>JASDQU010502398.1:17524-41966 GCA_032191745.1 Picea mariana
ATAGACGATAAACCATATGAACATTAACCCTTTGATGAAATAAAACATGAATTCTAGCTATGATTTTTCATACTTTTAGTTATGAAAACGAAATTGAAAATTAGGTTCATAGAAAGCGATGGATAATGGTGTCGTTTAAAGAGAAAGATTGCGATGAGTAATGAAAAAAAAAAAAACTGGTGTAGGCATCTTGTAAAAATAGAGATTAGTATGGCTGCCAACAATGGCGACACACTGGTAGAAGCAATTATCTCTGCCAAATGATCAAGTCCAGATCAGCATAATAAAAAAAACTTCAACTTGAAAACAACCAAGAAACTGTTTGAACATCATTACCAATCATAAAAAATCCCAGTTTCAGATTGCTTGTTATTTTAAAAGATGAAAACTGATGAAAATCTTGACAAAAGAGAGTTACGATGTTAAGGTTAAAATCTCCAATACTACTGATAGAGTCGTTGCTGCCAACAGACATCCATAGCCTCGGCAGAGGTGCCATTTAACCCACTCTGATATTTGTATCCTACCAAGAAGTTTCAGATCAGAATGAAGGATATTTAAGATCAAAATATTTCATATCTGAGAATTTTCATATACCTGACATTCCTTCGTTGTTAGCGGGCCTCTTCAGTACCCTGACGAAGTTATCTTGGCATCATGCATGAATTTACCCACTTCCAGCAAGCCTGTTCAGTACCCTGACGGGTTTACAAGCACTTCCCACAGCTCTCTGAAGAATTGTTTAGTTTTAAATATATTTAATTGAGCGGGGTGACGTTGAAAATCCTGATATTTTGGACATATTTTAATAAATTACAGACCTTGAGAGAATTTTTTAACTATCCTTCATTAAGATCTAGATAGTTTGTTAATAAACTAACCTTCAAAGGTGAGGAGACATATCTGAGTTGTTCTCTTAAGGAACAGGGATAGCGTAAGAATAAATTTTTATGGATGATCGTGAAAAGCTTCAGTTACAGATTGAAATCAAGAAACACTTTTCACACAACAAGCTTTCTTTAACATGGCTGCTAACTTTAGAAAAATATCATAATTGATGTTTTAACAATCTTCTGTAGTCATTTCAGAGGAGAAATTTTTCTGTTCTCTTTGTCTGAAACAGTTCATGATGCAGGTATGTGTGTTTCAAAATAAAAACTGGTAAGCATAAGGGAAGAATCAAAGCAAAACAACAAAGAAAAACGAAAAGCAAGCAAAACAAAAAAAAATTACATAGTGTACACGGGATTGTCATCAGGTGAAATACCTTTTTAGAGCTTGGCCATTCACTGGATAGGTGTTTGGTTGTCCTTCTAAACTATGTAGTTGGAAGGAGCTGGGACCCAATTTCTCAGCAATCAAGAATGGTCCTAGCCACAAGTTCTGAAACTTTGTATGCTCTCCTTTTTCCTCATGCAATTTGTCCCATTTTAGGACAAGGTCACCTACCTCAAAATTTCTGTCAGAGGCTGAATTGGAATGAAACCAACTTTTAACAACGAGTTGATGTTGATCCAATTTCGATTTTGCTTGAGCCCTCACTTCTTCTAATTTTAACAACACATTAATTCGATTCTCCAAAGGGGGACAATCCTCTTCTTGTATTTTATGCGATAGCTGCAGAGAGGGAAGGAGAATATGTGGTGGCAAAATTGCCTCGCTACCGTAAATGAGAAAGAAGGGTGAGTTACCCACAACAATTTTTGGAGTCATTCTATCATCCCATATTGCGTTTAACAGTGCATTATGCCAATTTTTATGGTTTTTAGAGACCGTTCTCTTGATAATTTTGATCAGATTTTTATTAGTTGATTCTGCCAATCCATTGCCTTGAGAGTAATAGCTGGCAGAATATTTTAGTTTAATTCCTTTTTCCAGAGTGAAATAACTCATCTCAAGAGATGAAAAATAGGAAGTGTTATCAAATACCAGGCATTCAAGGATACCAAAACGAGTAATAATATTTGAATTCAAGAAGGTTATTACCTAACTAGTATTTACAACTTTTAATGGGGTAGCTTTGGACCACCTAGTGAAGTAATCCGTGGTTGTTATGATAAACTTATGATGTTGTGAGGATGGCGGGTTGATCGGGCCTATAATATCAAGACCCCACTGTTGAAAAGGGGAGTCTACTGAAACGGGCTACAGAGGGAAGGCTGATTTCTGTATCCGTCCGGATGATTTTTGACAAATTACACACTTGCGACACAAAGCATGAGCATCTTTAAAAATTGTGGGCCAGTAGTAACCTACTCTTAATACTTTATGGGCAGTAGTATCTCCACCAAAATTCCCACTAGCTTCTCTTGCGTGTAATTCCAATAAGACTTTTTCTGCTTCATCTTTCTCAAGACAACGCATTAGTACTCCATCAAAATTTTGATGAACCAAAATACCATTAATCAGCTGAAAGGAAGCGGATTCTAATATTAGCTCTCTTATTTTTGTGGGATCAAGGCGACGGGGAGCTGACCCATGTTCAAGACAAAATTTTATATCATCATACCAGGGACTAACAGGGTTTTGAGCACAGCAGATTAAATTTTGGTAATACTATCCTGTATTGGACATATCATTTTCCTCTAGCTGTCCTACAGCTGAGTCAGGGACTAACTTGCATAACCCTTAACCTCTCACTATTTATGCTGGGGTGATTTCTATGTCATACTCTTGCAAGGATGTGACCCAGTTTGCCCTTTTTTCGCCTAGTTCTTTCTGTATTAACAGATTTCTAACGGTCGGGTAAGGGACAATAATTTTCGTCCTAGATTTCAAAAGATAAGAACATAATTGATTTACTGCCTTAAAAATAGCATAGGCTTACTGATCTACTACTGGGTAATTAAGTTCTATGCCTTTGAAGGCTGAGCTCATAAAGGCAATTGGGACTTCATTGTTTTCAGTGTTCTTTTGAGTTAGGACAGCGGCATAAGAGCGGTCATAAGCGAATGTGTAGAGAGTGAAGTCTTGCAAAAAGTTGGGGCTCATTAAAGAAGGAGCATCTATTATGGCCTTTTTTATTGAATTAAAAGCCTAGTTTTCTAAAGGTCCCCAATGGTATTGTACGTCATTTTTTATTAGGTTTTGTAATGGTCTTACCATTTCTGAAAAACTAGGGACGAATCTCCTGACAAAGTTTATCTGACCTAAGAAAGATTGCATAGACCTTTTTGACAAGGGAGGGGGGAGTTTTGAAATGACTTGAGTTCTTTCAGGGTCGATAATCATCCCTTTGCTTGATACAATAAATCCTAAGAGCTTACCTTGTTCTACTGCGAAGATAGATTTTTAAGGATTCAAAGAAATGTCGTACTTACGATATCGCTGTAGAACAAATCTTAAATGAGATAGATGATCTTCTTTGTTTTTAGAGAAGAAAATAACGTCATCCAAGTAAACTATGATAGATTGATTGATTAAACCTCAGAAAGTGATGTCCATCACTCTCTGGAAAGTGGCACCAACATTTATGATTCCGAAGGGCATCTTCCTATAAGCGTAGGTGCCCCATGGAGTGCAGAAGGTGGTTTTAAGTTGATATGGAGGGGACATCAGGACTTGGTTATACCCTAAAAAACCATCCAATAAGGATAATCTTTCAGAACTAGATACCTGTTGAAGGATCTATTCCATGGTTGGGACAGGGTAGTTGTCTTTATCAGATGCTTGATTAAGATTTCAGAAATTGACACATAGTCGGATTTCACTACTCTTCTTTCGGACAGGGACAAGATTAGAGACCCATTGTGTGTGCCTAACTGGGAAGATTATCTTAGTGTTTAGGAGTTTATTTAATTCCTTCTTGATAGTAGGTTCAAGTTTTGGATGCATTTTCCTTAACTTTTGTTGAAAAATATGGGTTTGGGGTTTCATAGGAATAACGTGTTATATGATGTTAGGATCTAAGGTTTTTAGGTCGTCGTACATCCAAGCAAAAACATCTTTGAATTTCTTATAAAAATTTAATAAACACTGCTTTTTCTTGTTGAGAACATCCCACCCCTAAATTAATGCATTGTGGATTGTCTTTAGTTCCCAAGTTTACTTTTTTATGTGTTAAAGAGGAACTATTCATTTTACAGTTCATTGATTTTTTGAACTTATCCTGAAGATCATAAAAATTTTCTAATCTAATTACAAATTTAGGGATAGAATTTACCATGTCTGATGAAGATTCAGGAGATCTTGGATCTGGTATTACCATGAAGTCACAAAGATTTTTGTAATCAGTACCTTCATCGATTACTGTTCCCTAGAAATTTTCTTCCATATGCAGGAAACTTATAATCTGTTGATCATCATCGGAGACTCTCCAATTCATGATGTTGTCGGGGATGAATGGTCTGAACAATAGTTCGACGGAGAATGCATTCGGAGACAAGCCTTCTACAAGAAATTTTTTTGAAGCTACATTAGCTAACAAGTCAGCTTATGAATTATTCAATCTAGGAATAGAATTTATGTTAAATGAAAAAAACTTATTCATCAAATTCCGTACCTTAGATTGGTAGCTTTTAAGGTGCAAAGATAAACAGTGGATAGAATTTTTTACCTGTCTAACCACAATTTCCAAATCGCCAAAGACAGTCAAATTTTCAACATTCATATCTAATGCTTTCCTGAGGCCTTGCAATAAAGCCNNNNGATCAATAATCACACAGCCCGCACCAGCTCCTTCTTTGGATTTTGACCCGTCAAAGTAAAGAGACCATATTTGATTTTTGTCGGGTGCATGTAACCATTGGGTAGATGTTTTCGGCTGCATATATGTCAAAACTTCAGACTGATGTTCAAGGTTAGTGATAGCGGAAGTTTCGGCCATGAAATTGCTGAAAAAGGTATCCATCCCTTGTATTTCGGGTGAATCGACAGAAGGTGTAAATGGCTCATTGGGATCATTTAAATATGCCACTGTGAACTTTAGGTAACGTTCATGATTTACCTTGATTTTGTTGGGCTTTCCATTCTCGGGCAGCCACAGGTGGGACCAATCCTTTGCAAAATAGCCGTGTTGTTGTTTCGACCAGTCTGTGCTAAAAAAAAAACCATAAACTTTTGGGATATTTGTGACAATAATATCGATCACTTGATGAACTTTAGGGTTAGATGACAATCTTATAAGCACATTTCTCATTTCGCCTATAATTTTTACACTAGTTCGATCAAGCTGGATGATCTTCAAGGTGGATGGTTGAACTTCAACATTAATCTTCTAACATACAGACCATGACATTACATTAGATGACGCTCTTGAATCTACCATATAGTTGTGTACGTTCCTATTGAATATTTCAAAAGTTAACAAAAATGGAGGGACGTTTCTGTGGGTACTAATGGTGGAAGCTTGTTGCTTTTTACTCACAGCCTCTAAAACTAATTTATCTGCATTTGTTACATTATTTACAGGAAGGTATCTTTTCTCATGAGAATCAGAAGTAGTCTTGGTGGAGGCCTTCTAATGAAATTTGGGGTTGCTCTAAGAACCTTTGTTACTGCTTGGATTGCCGCTTTTGTTGCTCTCTGCAATATTCTGTAGCATTTTTTGTAGAAGAAATGATATTTTTAATAATTCATAAACATAAATATTAGCCCTTAACATTTTTAGATCTTCAACCAAATCATAATCTAAGATTGGGTTTACATAATTATGTTTAGTCTCAGTTGGTTTAGACTATTTTGGGAGTAAAGCCATAGTGATTTCAGAAGAAGGATTGTTTGTTGTCTTACTCCTAGTATTGTAAGGATGTACTATTTTGAAATTACCTTGAAAAATACTATCCGAGAAATGTCCAAAAATGTTCAGAGAGGATTCATCTTCTTCTACTATCTCTTGTTCTGCTACTTCCTCAGGGATCTCAGGAGGCATCAAGTTATCTTGTGATTCTAGAATCATTTGAATAGCAAATTGCAGGCTTTCTAGATTTAGGCCTTCAGTATTTGAATTAGGTCGGTTGGTGGCAAAAGGCTTCCTAAACGGGGGTTTGTAAGGCCCTTTGCTTGAAGAAGCTTCTTCAACCATCCTTTTCAAATATATAACTTGATTATATAGTTTTTGAATGACTTTCTGTAAGTTTTCTAAATCTGAGCTTTCCGGTTGTGCTTTGTTTTGGGAAGGTCTAGGGAGGATTTCGATTTTCTTTTTGGAAGATGAACTAGTCTCTATTTTGTTGCTAGTAGTGTCTTTTAAGCTGAGGATGTCTTTCTCGATCTAACTGGCCTCTTTGAAGGCTTCTAACAAAGTGGCTTTCTTAGATCTCTTTACCCAAATGGCTATGCTTTGATGCAAGGCTTTCGTATAATATGCTATGATAAGATTCTTGGCGGGCATCGAATCCTTAGGGATTTGGTTCTTTAGTGTTACGAATCTTTGATTAAAGTATTTGATCTTCTCTTTAGGGTTCATTCTTAAAATAGAAAGTTCCATGACTAGAACTTCTGGAGACTTGTCATCTCCAAACTTCTCAAGAAAACAGGATTCAAACTTCTCCCATGACACGATGGTATGGGGATGTTGGGCAAAGTACTAGGTAGAGGCATTTCCCTCAAAGGTGTAGGGAAATAATCTATAGACTACGTCTTCATGATCGACACTACAGAGTCTAATGGCTAACATAAAATTTTTGATGTGATCTTCAACGATCTGTTTAGAGTTTGGGTCAAATTTAGGGAGCCATTTCTCTGGGTGTTTGGGTTAGGGATGTTGAGGCCCAGGTATGGCCACTGCATCTTGGTTGAGCCAGGGTCTGGTGGGATTGTTTTGGTTGGACATAGGTGTGGGTGGTGTTGAAGGCTGGGATGAGGAACTGCCTTCGTCAGAGGATTCTTCTCCAGAAGAAGAAGGAGATGAAGGAGGTGGTGATGGTGGTATACCAGATCCTCCTGCTGCAGGAGTGAGGATTGGATCTGTATGGTTTAAAGTGAGGTCAGTGCCTCTAAGTTGTTCTCTGATATTAGATAAGTATAATGGTTGGTCCAAAGGTCGGTTTAGTTGTCTTAAACGGGTGAAGGCATTGTGTGTTCTTATGAGAGATTGGGGGACAATCTCTTGTATGTCACCACCTATAGGATTTGGAGTTACTGGTTCAATTGTGATCCGTAGATCATTGTTTGATGTGGTTGTTGTTCGAGGGACAATTTTGTCATTTGAATGACTTCTAGTCACTATAGGTGAGTGGGTAGGTGGTGGAGGAGTCTTACGACCACCTCGTGCCATTAATAATTTTCAGGCCCTCCTTCTAGCGTCATTTGTTGACATGCGAAATTGACCGCTCATCAACTGGAGGAGTGAATCCAGTCCGGGGTTGTCTACTTAACCCAAGCCATTTGGGTTAATCCACTACAACAAGTTTAATGGCTCTGTTAGCCGATCTAAGTCCTAAGAAAGTGAAAAAAAACAAAAATAAAGAAAATAACTTAATGAAAAAAACTTGTTAAAAACTATATACAAATCTAATATATACATACAGTTCGCTAACTAATATTTACAAAATATCTCTACTTATTATATGTACAATATGATTATATCTCTGATATATGTATAACATTTACAGAATAAAAATTTTGATCAAAATCTGCGAAAATCAAATATGAATTGATTTATTTAGCGACAACAAAACTATCACTCAGTCTTTCTGATTTATTTTTATAATGTTTATGAACAAGAAATGAAATAGCAACTGTCTAATTGAAAAATAAAGATAACAAACAATACAATGTATTTAGACTACAGGAAATTCCTATATTAATTTAACTAATAAAATAAAACAAGCGAACTAACCTGTAATCACATCTCCTATTCGTCCTATGTATAGCATCTAATTTTACTGTTTGATTAGGCCAACCCGCACCAGATTTTCCAAATGCTTCTCATAAACGTGAAGCAGTAATGATCAAATGCTAATAAAAGAACATAAGAGAAGTAGCGACAACAATTTTATGATTTTACAAATGATCACATTAAGATAAATCTGGCTGTAAAAATTTGTATACAATTGCTCATTGAATAAAGAAGATTTAACCTTCTGATCATCAAATTTGAATAGAGTAATTGATGTATATAAATTGAGAGACATAAAACACGAACATCATATAAATTTCATCACATCAATCTATAATAAACCATGATATCTAAAGTAGTCACAATTTAATTACAAATCAAAATGACCAAAACTTCAACAAAAATACGATATATTGAAGCTAAAGTTGTACCAACATCAACTTCCATTCAAGTCTGTTAATCATAAATCCATAGTTTCTGCTCCCGGGCAGCGATGGTTTTTAATTTACAAAACAATACATTTATATAGGTTACAGGATCAAAACGTTTCCTATGGATATTATCAAATTCGTTCCAAAAATTGTGGGGGATGCAACCTCCCAGATTCTCATTGTTATCAAAACTAACAACCTATTCCAAAAGCACATAAAGAAATAACATGTTGAGAGATGCCACCAGCGATTCAAATCTTCTTTAGAAATAATATGTACCTATAAACACACAAGAATAAATGATTTCAGATTGCATTTTGGTTGTAAAAACAAGAAATTCGAATTTTAGTAACTAGCTACAGAATCTCACGATTCTGTAGCTAGTTATAATTATAACTAAAATCATGTTTTATTGAATCAATCGAAATAGACTAGATGTAATTTGAGCAAACAAATCATGTATTCTAATTAAAAACAAAGACAAAATCATCCTAAAATTATTTTTTAAACACCATACCTCAGATTAAGGGATTCATCTTAATCAAGCAATTTTTGAATTCAGAATGGCAGTCGTTGCTTCCACATTCTTAAAAACAACAGACCCTATGGTTTTTTGTCTTTTATCATTGGTTTGGGCTACGGATTGTAGTATACCATTCTCTTTCGTTGGAAAATTCACTTGGTCCTCCAAGGATTTGATCTGAGACTAAAGTAAAGGCACGTCTCGGTAATACCTATCGAGCCATGACTGACATTTGTTGCATTGCAGCTTAATAGACTTTGTATTAGTAGTGATGGTATTAATAGGTGGGGAATTTTCCATTTGACTTGTAGGTTCTCTGTTGAGTTTTAGTCCATGGAAATTGGGGTTGTCTTTAAGACATGGTGGAAGGTTTGTCACATAATCATAGGGTTTACTAGAGCAAAGTCCATACGAATATGGATATTCTTCAGTTAGAAACCGTTCAATTTCTGAATTGGAATCCTCAATTAACACAATTGGGTTTTGGTCTGCACAGGGCTTAGGTTTATTTCGAGCACATCATGAAACCCAACGCACAGCCCTTTTACCCTTGTAATTGATATCAATATTACCTTTACACTTTTTCTTTGCAGACTTTTTAATAGACTTACCACCACCTTTGGGATACGAATCAGGTAGAGTGTCGGGTTGGGTAGTGTCCGGATAGGTTGAGGGTTCCACACAGGGTGAGAGCAAAGGAGGAGAGATGGTAGGCTCGACGATGGTTTCTGTGATGATAGACTTGTCAACCTATCCTATTTCACTGCTAGAAAAACCATTTCTTAACAGGAAGGCATCCCAACAATCATTTTTTAACTTCAACTGATGAACAATAATAATTTTGATCAAACAGTGGTGGAACATGCTAGAATCGGATTTCTGCCTTTTAAAATGCTTTGCCATTTTGTATAAACTTTGAAGAAGAAAATAGGGCATGTTTAGGGGAAAATCGATGAAACTCGTGAGCAACTACAAGTGATATAAGAAAACCAAACCATATCTACCCTCACAGGTAACGAACTATTTGATAATAGCTAACAGATCGTGCCATCTATGTTTTAGAGATGTAATAGGCATACCTCTATCGCAGCTGGTAATCTTCCTTGATGTGAACAACAGTGACCAGGGAACCTCCTCAAACTTTGAGTTTTTGAACCATTTTTGTCCCACGGCTAGCAGGTCGGTGGCTTGGATAATGAAATCTTCATTTAAATCAAGCTGGACATCTCATATTTTAGCTCTGAAACCATCGAACGTTAGTGTGAACTGTTGAGCAAATGTTAAATTAAAACCCTTGAACTTTTCAACAAAGACCCGCCAGCCATTCCTCTCTAAGTGTTCTCAAGCATTATCAAATGATAGCAAAGTCTAGACACCATTGGGCTTAATTCTCACTACATGGGCCATGACTAACAACATATAATTGACAAGGGATTCAGTGATAGGGTTTGACAGAACAAGCACATAGCCATTGTTGTGAGCTTCCCCAACACAAAGCAAAGGTAGGTCGAAATGGTAGGAAGGAACATTAATGCTATGCGTGTGAGGAAAAGTCAAATAGATCGAGGCCATGAAAACACATCATACCACACTATACTAGGAATGACACCTCAGTGTAATGGTACACAAAAAATCATAACAGTGGAAAACTATCATAAGCATATCCAAGATTCGATCAAAATTTCAAATAAACCATTCAATCAAAGTTTTTATAAATTAAAATCCCATTACATTAGTTGAATGCTAAATGGGTGGTGGTTTGATACACATGTAACCAAGGTGTGTTCGAGACCAAGGGGTTATACCATGAAAACAACCATGCTCATAACAAACTAAGACAAATAGACGATAAACCATATGAACATTAACCCTTTGATGAAATCAAACATGAATTACAGCTATGAGTTTTCATACTTTCAGTTATGAAAATGAAATCGAAAATTAGGTTCGTAGAAAGAGATAGATAATGGTGTCGTTTAAAGAGAAAGGTTGCGACGAGTAATGAAAAAAAAAAAAAAACTGGTGTAGGAAGCTTGTAAAAATAGAGATTAGTATGGATGCCAACAAGGAGCTACCCTACCTTGACAACTTGATAAAGCTAGATCCTCTGTTGTTGAGTTCCCTTTACCTTTGTTTCCACTATCTTATTATTGGATGCATGTTCCATGCAGTCAGGGTTGAGCTGTGTTGCTGTCAACTGTTCTTTGATCTATGAGGTGTCTAATAATGGTCAAAAATATGGTCGTAGGAGGTCCACATTGAACACTAGGTGCAAGACAAGGAAGGGGGGAGTGTTAAGCTCAAAAACATTGTCTTCCATAGCCTTGGTCATAGTGTAAGGCCCATAGATAAGTGGACGGATCTTCTGATGGGGCCCTGTAAGGTGTTCTTTCTATAAATGTAATCAGACCTTGTCTCCCACCTAAAACTTGTGTGGTACCCGGTGTTGATAATGGTGTTGATTTTACTTAGCATTAGCTTTCTACAAAATCTCATGGACCTATTGGAGGATGTGTTGAATCTGCTCAATGAATTTGATGGCTTTATCAGCCTCAGACTGAACATGGGAATATTTTGTTTGTGTGGTTGCAAGAGGTAGTGCAACATCAATAGGACGCAAGGGTTGGAATCCCAACCCCACCTAAAATGGGCTATGGTCGATGGAGCTATGGATAGCCTTGTTGTAGTTGTCTTGAACATAGGGAAGGCTCTCATACCATTTATGTGGATTCTTATAGTTATACATGCACATAATGTGCACAATCCTCTGATTGATGCCCTCTATATTCCCATCAGTTTAAGGGTGGAATGAAATGGATTTAGTGAGCTTGGTGTCCAACAGTGACCATAGACTCACCCAAAATGCACCGAGGAACATGTTGTCTCAATTAGATATGATGGTCTATGGTATCCCAAAATGGACCCACACTCATTCGAAGAAGAGATTGGCAGTATCTACCGCTGTGATTCTCTTCTTGCAGGCTATGAGAATGGCCATCTTTGAAAACCTATCAACCACTAGAAATACACAATCATTGCCTTGATTGGTCAATGGAAGGCCAGACATGTAATCCATTGAGATGGATTCCCAAGGCCTCTATAGAGTAGGAGGAGGGGTGTATAAGCCTTGCTTCTTGATGGTTGGCTTGGCAATGGAAAAAGAAGTGCAAGATATGATATACTTTTTGATTTCCTATTGAAGTTTTGGCCAATAAAAATGTTTCTGTAGATTGACCACAATTTTCTCCACACCAAAATGTCTTGCCATATGACTGTAGTGAGAATCCAAAATAATCTTTGCACTCTCACTTGCAGTAACAAAAAGGTGTCCCAAATTGTATAACAATCCATCCTGAATGTGAAAATCGGTGACATTTGTGCATGTACCCAAGAGATGATAGGTGGTGGTGAAGTTAGGATCTTGTTGATAAAGTTGGGGCCACTCATATGCCTCATGCCCATAGGAATGGATCATAGTGGTGAGTGCAAGAACGAGAGTTCGAATGAGGTAGTCAACAACAGGATTCGTGCTCCCTATCTTATACTTGATGTTGAAATGGAACTGCTTGAATTATGCAGACCACTTCTGATGGAGGTCATTTTGCAACTTTCCCTGTGCATGTATAAACTACAGAGTCTTGTGATCAGTGTGGATGATTGTCTCCTTTCCCAAAATGTAATTTTTCCATTGATGTTAGGCTTGTACAATGGAATACATTCCCTTGTCATAGGTAGGATTTGTTCAGAAAATATATGAGAGTGTCTCACTATGGTATGCTACCATATGACTGTGCTAAGTGAGAATTGCACCTACAACATAGTCAGATGCATCAATCTCAATATCGATCAGTTGTTTTAGATCGGGTAAGGAAAGAATTGGATATGAGCATAAGTGATGCTTCAGATCATCAAATTTTCATTTTTGTGCCTTTCCCCATGAAAAATGTTCCTTGCCACCGCCCTTCGTCACTTTCATGAGGGCTCATGCAATATGGAAGAATCCCAACATGAACCATCGGTAGAAGTTAGAAAGTCTCAAGAATCTATGAAGCTTGGTTAGTGTGGTCAAGGTTGGCCAGTCATGGATGACTTGGGTCTTAGTTGGGTCCACATTTACCCCATGTTCATCAATAATGTATCCCAAGTATTGGACCCTGTTCATGCCAAAGGATAATTTTTCCAAGTTGGCATATAGCTTGTGTTGTCACAGAGTGCTCAAAACCTGTTGAATATGTTGCATGTTCTCCTCCCAAGTTCTACTAAATATGAGGATGTCATCTATATATACCACCACAAAAGAGTTTTTGAAGGGCCTCAATACATCATCTATCAACCTCATGAAAGTTGCTGGTAAATTTGTTATGCAAAAGGGCATGACCATCCATTCAAAGAGACCTTATTTAGATTTGAAATTTGTCTTCCATACATCAGTTGGTTCGATGGGAACCTAGTAGTAGCCATACTTTAGGTCAATCTTGCTGAAGAAATTGTCCCCCTTGATTTGGTTAAGAAGGTCATCAATTCGTGGAATTGGTTACTGGTTCCTGACTGTGATGCTATTTAATTCTATGTGATCAATGTAGATCTACCAGGTCCTATATTTATTTTTCACCAGTACAACCAAGCTTCCACAAGGGGAGGAGTTGGGTTTGATGTACCCCTTTTAAAGCATATCTTGGATCTGATTCTTTATTTAATCATTTTCCATTATCAAACAACAATAAACTGGTCCATTAGGAAGAGGTGCACCAGGGGTTAGATCAATTGGATTCTTGACTTGGAAGTGCATTGGTACCCCAATGGGTGAGGAGAAGATGTGTCTATACTATTCCATGATTTCGTCCACTTTATTTTACTACAAATAGAGGCTCTGTGTAGAGGTCATGGATGTGGAAATGACCTTATTCTTACTATGAACATGGATCATAAAGAATATGAACTTCTCGGTCTGTGAAATGTCCTTATTGCATTGCTTAGAAGAGATTAAAGAAATAGCGGTAGGAGACGCTACCTATGGTATCCTGTACAATTGTCTTCCCAAAGTAATAGTAACACTACGGGGTCTAGACTCATAGACAACATGTTGCTTCCATAAATATTGATGTCCTAAAAGAAAATCACAAACTTCAAGGGGATAAATATCACACAATACCTCTTCTTTGGAGGGTTTGATATCGTAGGAAAGAAGACATTGTTGGATTATGCAGAGATATCTTACTTGGTGGAGCCATCCGATGGAGTAGGGATGCAGGTGTGGTGTCATCAACATGTCCAACCAAGTGATGACCTTTTTTTAGATCAATTTATTTCTACTTCTGATATCAACAATGAAATGAATTGGAGACCCATTTACCCACATCTGTGAGTGAAAGAGGCATTCCCCTTACTCTGGTTCTTCTGGTTGTCTTGGTTGGACTTTGGTGGTAGCGACAGTGGTTATGGTTTCAGCATCGATAATCCACTTCCATGCTTTTGTATTTGATTCAAAGTCAGAATCTACCTCTGACTTGGAAAATTTCATCTCAACCACTAGTGACTACTTGGAAAGACATTCTTTGGTGTTGTTCCAAGGGATTCTATGGTATTCACACTACTTTCCCATTTCCTTCTTTGATTTATCATTACCCTTCTTATGTTGTTTCCTTGAACGGTTGTCTTGAGAGTGACCATATTTTATTTTTCCCTTGTTTTGTGGGTTGGGGCCACCTTTTCCCTACTTTGGCTAGGAGGAGTTTGCAAATCCAAACTCTCACCTCTTCTGCTTAAATTTCTTCTTGATCTTGACAACATATCTATAAACCTTACCCAATGATGCGATGTATGGAAAATCCATTTTTGTTTGAATTTATCTATGCATATATCCATGGTATTTGAGCACTAGATGTCATTCACAGTCCTTGATACCCAATTTGGTGCATAGGGTATGAAAAATATTGGTGAAAGCTGGTCCTGTCTAGTCCCTTTCTTGATGCAGGGTGGTCCATCTTGTGTACTGGTCCTTATAGCTTCCAATAGGGTAGTATTTTTATTTAGTGACATCCATGAAGGAATCTCATGTGGGGGAGGCCACAAATATTACAGAGTCCTCTGTGGCTATTTGCTCAAAGTAAGTATCCCACTAGTCCTTAACATGGGGACAACCTTGAGGAATGCAAAAGTGATATTTTCCCTATCGGAAAAATTGTGGACCAAAAAATACCCTTTGATCAGATTCATCCATTTATCTACAACATATTGAACTATCATTCCTTCAAATAATGGAATATCAAAATTTACGTGTACCTTGAATGGGGTTTCATGGACGCTTGATGAAGATCCGTCTCCTATGGGAAGTTGTTGAAGGATCTGTGAAAATTTATCGATCATTTCGTTCCTTTGTTGTGTAAGGGGTTCCTCGAGAAAAAGATTAAAAGGATTTCCTACTCCATCATCTTTATTCTTGTCCCCCGTGAGTTTTTTTCAGGCTCGACGCACCCGATATTGGAAATGCTCGACCGGTTCGAGTCCCAACTTCTTGTACTCAGATCTTGTTGAGGACATGCACGAAGAAAAGTAAATGAAGATCATACCACTATGATAACACTAATCCAAATTTATGAGTGGAATGAAAAGAATAATACACTAAATAAAATAAAATAGAGATATGAACAACAACAACATATATCCAATGAACAATAACTTCTATTGAATAAATAAAATAGTATGAAACTATAAAGCTATAGAATTGAAAACAACTTGCTCGAATGGTGGTAGCTATATCTGAGAAGAGATGTGGATGCTATGCACATCTGTCTGAGCATAATGATTACAATGAGGCTCTATAGGAATTTTTAACATTAATCATGAATTCCAAAACCCCAGACATCCAAAAACCCAACCCCAAGAGATGAAATTCCAAAATTTATGTGGAATCCAATGGGTAAGTTGGTACCTCAACTTCCTAGGGTCATAACATTTTCATACGACCTCCATTTTAGGCACGTGATAGCCCGTTGGAAAGTTATTTTCTTGAAATAGACATATGTCATCAAAATATGACTCCATCTATAGTTTAATTATGGCAAGCCAAAAAAACATTGTTTAGGGCCCCAAAACAGACCTGGAAGTACAAAAAAGATGTACTGACATGAAAATTTCCAAAATAAGCCAATTGGATTAGGTGGGAAGCCACCAATATCCACCTGGTAGTTGTGTAGGGCTTCGGAAAACCCTGAAAGTGTATAAACCACAATTACAAAGAATTGCAGAAGAACGTGTTGAACTAAAAATTTCAAAAGGAGCTAGTTGGAATAGGTGGTTGGCCACCAATTTCCACCTAGATCATTCATTCTCTGGAATTATGCAGCCTTATAATATAATTATGATTATTCTTCCATTTACATTGTGGTTTAGCTATCAGTGCATGTTAGTATATTCAAATTCTTTCATGAGTATTTATCATTTCCATCAAAGTAGAAGTATAATCCTTCTATTACAAATCAACATGATTGTTTTTTTGTTGTGTAGATTCTAAAATGAATTACATATTCTTTCCTTTCAATGATCTTCTAGAGATAATATTTAAATTTAAATGCAAATAAAAAATTTCAACAAGCTCTTCTTGGCATTGATATACCATTCTTGTGATAGTTCTCTAGCCCATCTAGGCTTAGTGTTCGATCTCTTCTCTGATACCACTGTGTAACAAACCCAACCCTGTAAACTCTCTTGGGCTACTGGGATGTGTTATCACACAATCTCTACTTTCCCAAATCCCAAGGCAAGTGAGACAAGATTGGTGAAACAAGGGGGTGACCTATCAATGTCACCTTAATAGGAAACCCCTTTCTGTTTAGGAGTATGTTAAAATTACCCCAAGGGAGACATCCCTAATGACCTAAAGGGCTGATAAAACTAAAGCAAGGATGCAAAAATACCCCCCTATCACTGGTCACTCAATTCAAGAGGTATTTATGTCTTAAGAAATGAAGAAAAATGTAATGGATGAAGTGTAACTTCCCAAAACAAGACAACAAGAGAAAATATGATAGTTTCAAGTACAAAATGATGTTAGTACTTCAATAAGACATTACGTTCATAAAAAAAAAAATGCTCACAATCAATGTATGCAAAAAATGACAAGTAGATAATAGAAATAAGTAAATGATAACCGCTGCAATATATTCTAGAAAGTGCACTTGTATAGACAATAAACTAAGATAGTTGAAGTTTCAAATGATAACTCTTGGTCACATGCAAGTTCTAGAAATATTTTGACCAGAAATAAACTTTAATAAGCTGCTAAGGATGGTTGTAAAAATGATAATAACATCAACAAGTTAATATTAGTAATTCTAAATTATATTAGTAAGTTAAGTTAGATTAGTAGGGTAGCAAGTAGAAGTTGAGTTTGAAGGTTGATGATTTATCAAAGAGGAAAGAGGTGAAGACTAGTTATTTTATGGGGGTAATGGAGTTAATAAGTGGAAGCTTTCAATTGGAAGTAGTATCAACAATTATTATATTTGTCTAATTGAAGAATGGATCTTAGAAGAGTTAGCACCTTAAGTCTTCTAGGATCTAAAATTTAGGGAGGTGAGCTACTAGAGAGTAGGCACTTCTAGGCCTTAGCTTCTTCCTCCTTCTTATACTATTGAAATATATTAAGGGAAACAACAACTAGACAATGGCTTCTAAAGTTCTAGTACTTTAGGGCTTTAGAAGTTTATCTAGGTCAAATCACTTTAATAAATTCTAGCAAATGAAGAGAAAAGAAGTAGTACCTTAAGTCCTTTACTCCTAGGGCTTTTTAAGAAAGCAATTTCATAATATTTAACATGAATAAGAAAATGTACCATAACCATTCAAAATCAAATGTCAATTGCAGATTTACATACTTCACCAAGAATAATCAAGCAATAAAACCCTAGATTCCAAGTAACTTCACCAAAAAATGATCCAAGTTGCAAAATTTAGCCTCCAAGACAAGTGCGCCTCACTATTTCAACCAAGAAATCCTAAATAAGGCTGAAATTTTAGACCAATTCCTCTTCTGTGAGGAGTTTTTATGTCAAAATGAGAGTACTTTATCTCTATTTATACAAAAATTTGACCCTTAATTAATTTTAGGTCGAATAAAAGGTCGACCTAGCCAATTTACATTAAAATCCAAATTTGACAGAAATAAAATTAATTATCATCTAAAGACACCTCCAAGGGTGACGAAATTCTCTTATAGGGTGATGTTGAGGCCCCAAGGTGGAAAGTTGGGTCTGAAAGGTAGGGTACTTGGCCTCCAAATTCCCTAGATGAATCCCACACATGCCACTAGGATCATAAATGCATCCAAAAAAGAAAACCTAGCTTTGGATGATGTCCAAGGTCATGGTGGTGATGTCATGGGCCTTCTAGGGCCAAAATCTATGTGGAAGAGAAAGATCCTCTTGTGTCTAAGTCCACCTGGGTTCCTCCAAAAGAAACTTCCTTCTTTTTATTGGTGCAAATATTCAGTTTATTCTTACCCCTGGCTAGGGTAGCAGGGTCCATATGTTGGCTTTCCACCCTCATGAAGGTCTAAGATAATCATTCCCTCACGTGTACCTATCCACCAGGAAACATCTTGTAGCAAAAATAAGTACGCCCTTCAAGGGCTCATAAGTCACAAGGATCATGGCATGTAAATCAAATCCAATAATTAAATTACCCAAACATGTGCATGAAACACCCCTTAACCTAGACAAATACTCAAAGAAATTATGAAATTTGACAAGTTAGGTTTGGAGAGGGTGTTAGGGTGTCCTATTGGGATAACATTACTTAATTTTGGGTTATTTCCCAAACGAGATCCAATCCAGGTCATGTAGGTGTATGAGGTGGCATAGGGTAAGTGTTTGGGAATGGGGTGCAATAATATCAGGGAAATGTAAATATTACGTGTGGGTTCCTTTGTAGAGGGTGAGTTGCTCCTTTTTCATAAATGCAATTTTTTCCTATCCCATTCATTGCCTTTTATTCTTATATTTAGTTCTTTTTATATTTTTCTTTTGTGCTTGAAGAGAAAAGTTGAGGGCCACTATCTTGTATTGATGGCCAGAGGTGACAGTGTTATCCACAAACATTTCACGGAGATGAGAAGGTTGGCTCATGATGAGACCCCTTTTCTCTTAGTTATGCAACCAAGAGCCACTACCCTAGTTTGATGACCATATAGGTGGTAGTTTCATACTGCTACATGCCCATGGTCATAATAGGTTGGCTCATGATGAGACCTCATATCCACCAACTAGTACCTTGAGTATTTGTGTATCTTATGGGTCCCATTTTCTTACTAAGAATATTTATACTTCTTTCTTGGGAATCCCTGGGCAAAGCATATCAAAGTTTTCAACATTCTCTTTTAACTCTTGCCAACTACTTTTACCCTCTGGGCCTTCAACCCCTTCTTCCCACAAGGAAAGAAGCAACCCTTACGAGCATAGCCAATCCCAATGCCCAAATAAAGGTAGGGGGAGATGAAAGGAATAAATATAGAAATTCATAAGTATGGAGGGAACAAATGATGACCTTTCAAAGAACCACTCAGTGGAAACCCATCCTAAATGTATATCAACTTATTAGGTCTCTGTGTCACCCTTCCAGGTATGAACAAGGAAAAGAGAATATTTTCCAAGCAAACGTCATGAAAATAAGAAGAATTCAATGAAACATATTGAATTGCTTCAAAAATCAGAGTGACATATACCATGATACCTAAACTCATTACCTCATGGAGCAAGACTTACTACTACTTTAGGACCATGCCATTGGGATGGATACTATTGCTGCTAATACATGAACTACACTGAAGAAAAGAGGGGTGCTTAGGGGCCATAATCAAGTCATATGACTCTCAGTACTCCATGTCTAGGAATTTTGGGCCTCGATACGTGATCTCCTTAGTTATCCCTAGGGTAGGGGATAAGATCTAGCTCCAACGTGGGGACATGTGCTCATCGTAGAGCGCATGAGAACCTCAACATCTCTGGTATGATCTGTTCCCTCTAAATCTCAACAAAAAATGTTAGTAATCCTTATGGTGGTGACATCACCCCTCATTTATATATGAAAAAATAAATATCATCTCTAATCTAACATATTATCATGAGAATACATATATACATAATGAAACAATACAATATGAAAATTCAACTTCAACTATGCTATCATTATATGCAAATGGTATATACAATGGATGCAAAATGCCTACCTACCTCTATTTACCTGTTGGTTAAATGATAGGTGTAGTCAAATAACCAGTGAAACCATCCTAGCAACATCTCATAATACCTACCTATGTTCTTCATCATAAACAAAAACAATGACAAGTCAATCAAAAAAATAACATGAGTTAGAGAATGCATCATATCATAGGAAGTCGTAAAGTCTAGCTCATGGAGGCGAGAGGGAATATCAAAATTATGCCAAGTTACACTTCTAGGAAATTTCTCAATCCATATAAGAAAGGGATCGTGAAAAATAAAAGGATCAAAAGACTGACTCAAAGAGTCTGAAGGTTGGCAACCTTGGACACCATCACATCCTAAGTTCTGTGAAGTGACTAGCAAGAATCTAGAAGATGATTGGAAATTCTTTAAGGGAAATATGAAAGGATGAGATAACAAACTTATTCTTAAGGTATTCATCCTACCCTTTAATTCTAAAAGAATGCTTTTCCATGGAGAAAACTCAAGACAAGAGACATGTTTCCCAACTACACCCTTGGTAACATAGCGAGGTAAAGTAGTTGAAGGGAGATGGAAAACCTCGTGACAAGTACCCTGCTTTAGGAAAGAAATGTACTCAAATTTATTTAAGCACAACGGTGGTTGATAATATTCCTCATAGAATAAATCCAAGTTCTTAGAGGAATAATCATCAAAATCCTCAAGGAATGACCATAAATCATCTTGAAAATGTAGCACTAGGTCATCCTTGGGTGTTTGGAAAATGTTTGTAACTATATCATCTCCTTTTTGCCATATGTCTGAATTATTAGTAACATGATATGATAGTTGTAAAGGAAACTTTTGGAAATGATCCTCAATGTCATAAATAGGGTCCCCATCATAGCCAATCACATCCCATTTACGTTTTTCGACATGTATGAACTCATCAATATTATCAGCCATGACATTACCTTTATCATAACATGAAGGGTTTAAAATATCCAAGGGCTCCTTTAACACTTCTTCACTTTCCAAATCACAAAATAAAGAATCTTCAAAATCTTCGAAAGGGAAACAACTTACCATATTCATTTATTCTTGTGTAGGAGAGTCGAAGGTTTGGATAACTTCATCAAATGGAAGAGTAATCATAAGTTCCTTGTTCTCATGACTTTCCCCTACACCTTCAGCTTCATAATATGGGGGGTCTAGCTCGTCCAAGGGTTCCCTTTCTTCTTCACCTTTTGAATCATAGAATAAGGTATCATCAAAAACATTAAAAGTAAAGTGACTAACCTCATACTCTTCTTCTTGCACAGGAGGAATGGTATTGGGGATGGCTTCATCATAGGGAGGAGCACACATTAATACTTCATCATCATGTTTGATATCTTTAGGCTCCGCCTCTTCAACCAGGTCCTCATTACCCTTTCTACAAACATAAGTAAAGTATTATTCTTCCCCATGGGATTGGTAATCTTCATCAATATCCCTCTCCTCAGCCTCTTGTTGATTGATGTATTTCTCCAACTCTTTCAGTAATTCTTCAACATAGGTCTCAAGGAAAGGTATTCTCTTAGGAATATATATAGTATCTTTGGGATCACCAATCTTGAATTCTGGGAAAAAGGATGGTTCCACCTTGGATGAAAAGATATTGGCTTCGAATTATGTGGAAATTTCATAAGATTCTTGGATTGTCCTTGGCCTCCTTATTTTGAGAATTTTTTTTTATTTTCCTGAGAACTCCCTCTTATAGATGACAAGGAGGAACTCATAAACAAGACTATGGGTTTTAGGGAGTTATCGTAACAACTTCTGGAACTTGGTATGGAAGTCCTTAATGACCTCATTCTAATCCTTCCTTATGTGCATAAATCTCTTTATTAACATGTCTGGATCCTATTTGACATTCCATCTTCTGAGGAAAACTTCCTCTAATTGACCCATAGATATAATACTAGCATTAGGGAGGCCATCATACCATCTTCTAGCATCGTCATGAAGAGTAGCAGAGAAAAGTTTCATTGCTAGGTCTTCAACATCATCACTAATAGGATGGAATTCAAAGAAAGCCCAAAATTCACACATATGGTCTTCAACATTCTTTTCATCACTACCAGTGAATTTTGGGAGCCATTTTTCATACCTTGGAGGCATTCGTCGAGGGTAACCTGAAATGTTACTCATATCCAAGGGTTTAAAATTACGTGGGCCTGATTGAGGAGCCATGTTTGGCTTAATAATTGATGGAGTCTCCATATAATCCTTCTAAGTATTATCAAATGGATGAGGGGATCACCCGCAATGGAGTTTCTAGGTAATCCATGTGAAATAAATGCTTTGGATAAAGGATTACAGAAAAAGTGTCATTTGAGGAAAATTGACACAATGTTCCCTGAAAATGACACCAAAAATGTTATTGCACAATATGTAATTTCCCAAATCCCAAGGAAAGTGAGACAATATTGGTGTAACAAAGGGGTGACCTATAATTGTCACCTTAATAGGAAACCCCTTTATGTTTAGGAGTATGTTAAAATTACTCCAAGGTATACATCCTTGGTTACATAAAGGGCTGATGAAACTTAAGCAAGTATGAAAAGATACCCCCTCTCACTGGTCACTCAATTCAAAAGGTATTTATGTCTTAAGAAATGAAGCAAAATGTAATGGATGAAGTGTACCTGCCCAGAACAAGACAACAAGAGAAAATATGGCAGTTTCAAGTACAATATGATGTTAGTTATTCAATAAGACATTAAGTTCATGAAAAATAAATGTTGGCAGTCAATGTATGCAACAAATGAAAAGTAGATAATAACAATAAGTAAATGATAACAACTGCAATATATTCCATAAAGTGAACTTTTATAGACAATAAACTAAGATATTTGAAGTTTCAAATGATAACCCTTGGTCACAGGCAAGTTCAAGAAATATTTTGACCATAAATAAACTTTAATAATCTTCTAAGGATGGTTGTAACAATGATAATAACAACAATAAGTTAATATTAGTAATTCTAAACTAGATTAGTAAGTTAAGTTAGGTTAGTAGGGTAGCAAGTAGAAGTTGAGTTTGAAGATTGATGATTTCTCAAAGAGGAAAGAGGTGAAGACTAGTGCCTTTATGGGGGTAATGGAGTCAATAGGTGGCAAATTTCACTTGTAAGTAGTAAAAATAATGATTATATTTGTCTAAGTGAAGAATGGATCTTAGAAGAGATAGCACCTTAAATCTTCTAGGATCTAAACTTTAGGGAGGTGAGCTACTAGAGAGTAGGCACTTCTAGGCCCTAACACCTTCCTCCTCCTTAGACTATTGAAATATATTAAGGGAAACAACAACTAGACAATGGATTCTAAAGTCCTAGTACTTTAGGGCTTTAGAATTGTATCTAGGTCAAATCAGTTTAATAAATTCTAGCAAATGAAGAGCAAATAAGTGGCACCTTAAGTCCTTTACTCCTAGGGTTTTTCAAGCAAGAAATTTCATAATCTTTAACATGAATAAGAAAATATACCATAACCATTCAAAATGAAATGAAAATTGCAGATTTACTTACTTCACCAAGAATAATGAAGAAATAAAACCCTAGATTTCCATGTAACTTCACCAAAAAGTGATCCAAGTTGCAAAATTTAGCCTCCGAGACATGTGTGCCTCACTATTTCAGCCAAGAAATCCCAAATAGGGCACAAATTTCAGACCACTTTCTCTTGTGTGAGGAGTTTTTATGTCAAAATGAGAGCAATTTATCTCTATTTCTACAAAACTTTGACCCTTAATTAATTTTAGGTCAAATAAAAGGTCGACTTGCCCATTTTTCATTAAAACCCAAATTTGACAGAAATAAAATTAATTATCATCTAAACACACCTCCAAGGGTTACTTCATGCCCTTCTAGGGTGAAGTTGAGGCCCTAAGGTGGAACATTGGGCTTAAAAGGTAGGGCACTTGGTCTCTAAAGGCCCCAGACGAATCCTGCACATGCATAAATGCCTCTAAAGAAGAAACCCTAGCTTTGGATAATGTTCAGGGTTATGATGGTGATGTCATGGGCCTTCTAGGGCCAATGTCCATGTAGAAGAGAAAAATCCCCATGGGTCTAGGTCTACCAAGGTGCCTCCAAAGGCAATGCCCTTATTTTTCCTTGTGCAAATCTTCAGTTTCTTCTTACCCCTAACTGGGGTTACAACATCCATCTGCATAATTTAATCCCTCATGAATGTCTGAGCTAATCATTCCCTCACCTGTACCTATCCACCAAGAAAGGTCTTGCAACAATAAGTATGCTATCTAGAGGCTCATAAGTCACAAGTATCATGGCATGTAAATCACATCCAATAATTAAATTACCCAAACATGTGCATAAAACCCCCCTTAACCCATACAAATGATCAAATACGTTATGCAATTTGACAAGTTATGTTTGGGGAAGGTGGCAGGGTGTCCTATTGGGATAACCTTCCTTAAGTTTTGGGTGTTTCCCAGGTGGCATCCAATATAGATCATGCATATG
>JASDQU010502398.1:41986-52441 GCA_032191745.1 Picea mariana
ATGACCATAAATCATCTTGAAAATGTAGCACTAGGTCATCCTTGGGTGTTTGGAAAATGTTTGTAACTATATCATCTCCTTTTTGCCATATGTCTGAATTATTAGTAACATGATATGATAGTTGTAAAGGAAACTTTTGGAAATGATCCTCAATGTCATAAATAGGGTCCCCATCATAGCCAATCACATCCCATTTACGTTTTTCGACATGTATGAACTCATCAATATTATCAGCCATGACATTACCTTTATCATAACATGAAGGGTTTAAAATATCCAAGGGCTCCTTTAACACTTCTTCACTTTCCAAATCACAAAATAAAGAATCTTCAAAATCTTCGAAAGGGAAACAACTTACCATATTCATTTATTCTTGTGTAGGAGAGTCGAAGGTTTGGATAACTTCATCAAATGGAAGAGTAATCATAAGTTCCTTGTTCTCATGACTTTCCCCTACACCTTCAGCTTCATAATATGGGGGGTCTAGCTCGTCCAAGGGTTCCCTTTCTTCTTCACCTTTTGAATCATAGAATAAGGTATCATCAAAAACATTAAAAGTAAAGTGACTAACCTCATACTCTTCTTCTTGCACAGGAGGAATGGTATTGGGGATGGCTTCATCATAGGGAGGAGCACACATTAATACTTCATCATCATGTTTGATATCTTTAGGCTCCGCCTCTTCAACCAGGTCCTCATTACCCTTTCTACAAACATAAGTAAAGTATTATTCTTCCCCATGGGATTGGTAATCTTCATCAATATCCCTCTCCTCAGCCTCTTGTTGATTGATGTATTTCTCCAACTCTTTCAGTAATTCTTCAACATAGGTCTCAAGGAAAGGTATTCTCTTAGGAATATATATAGTATCTTTGGGATCACCAATCTTGAATTCTGGGAAAAAGGATGGTTCCACCTTGGATGAAAAGATATTGGCTTCGAATTATGTGGAAATTTCATAAGATTCTTGGATTGTCCTTGGCCTCCTTATTTTGAGAATTTTTTTTTATTTTCCTGAGAACTCCCTCTTATAGATGACAAGGAGGAACTCATAAACAAGACTATGGGTTTTAGGGAGTTATCGTAACAACTTCTGGAACTTGGTATGGAAGTCCTTAATGACCTCATTCTAATCCTTCCTTATGTGCATAAATCTCTTTATTAACATGTCTGGATCCTATTTGACATTCCATCTTCTGAGGAAAACTTCCTCTAATTGACCCATAGATATAATACTAGCATTAGGGAGGCCATCATACCATCTTCTAGCATCGTCATGAAGAGTAGCAGAGAAAAGTTTCATTGCTAGGTCTTCAACATCATCACTAATAGGATGGAATTCAAAGAAAGCCCAAAATTCACACATATGGTCTTCAACATTCTTTTCATCACTACCAGTGAATTTTGGGAGCCATTTTTCATACCTTGGAGGCATTCGTCGAGGGTAACCTGAAATGTTACTCATATCCAAGGGTTTAAAATTACGTGGGCCTGATTGAGGAGCCATGTTTGGCTTAATAATTGATGGAGTCTCCATATAATCCTTCTAAGTATTATCAAATGGATGAGGGGATCACCCGCAATGGAGTTTCTAGGTAATCCATGTGAAATAAATGCTTTGGATAAAGGATTACAGAAAAAGTGTCATTTGAGGAAAATTGACACAATGTTCCCTGAAAATGACACCAAAAATGTTATTGCACAATATGTAATTTCCCAAATCCCAAGGAAAGTGAGACAATATTGGTGTAACAAAGGGGTGACCTATAATTGTCACCTTAATAGGAAACCCCTTTATGTTTAGGAGTATGTTAAAATTACTCCAAGGTATACATCCTTGGTTACATAAAGGGCTGATGAAACTTAAGCAAGTATGAAAAGATACCCCCTCTCACTGGTCACTCAATTCAAAAGGTATTTATGTCTTAAGAAATGAAGCAAAATGTAATGGATGAAGTGTACCTGCCCAGAACAAGACAACAAGAGAAAATATGGCAGTTTCAAGTACAATATGATGTTAGTTATTCAATAAGACATTAAGTTCATGAAAAATAAATGTTGGCAGTCAATGTATGCAACAAATGAAAAGTAGATAATAACAATAAGTAAATGATAACAACTGCAATATATTCCATAAAGTGAACTTTTATAGACAATAAACTAAGATATTTGAAGTTTCAAATGATAACCCTTGGTCACAGGCAAGTTCAAGAAATATTTTGACCATAAATAAACTTTAATAATCTTCTAAGGATGGTTGTAACAATGATAATAACAACAATAAGTTAATATTAGTAATTCTAAACTAGATTAGTAAGTTAAGTTAGGTTAGTAGGGTAGCAAGTAGAAGTTGAGTTTGAAGATTGATGATTTCTCAAAGAGGAAAGAGGTGAAGACTAGTGCCTTTATGGGGGTAATGGAGTCAATAGGTGGCAAATTTCACTTGTAAGTAGTAAAAATAATGATTATATTTGTCTAAGTGAAGAATGGATCTTAGAAGAGATAGCACCTTAAATCTTCTAGGATCTAAACTTTAGGGAGGTGAGCTACTAGAGAGTAGGCACTTCTAGGCCCTAACACCTTCCTCCTCCTTAGACTATTGAAATATATTAAGGGAAACAACAACTAGACAATGGATTCTAAAGTCCTAGTACTTTAGGGCTTTAGAATTGTATCTAGGTCAAATCAGTTTAATAAATTCTAGCAAATGAAGAGCAAATAAGTGGCACCTTAAGTCCTTTACTCCTAGGGTTTTTCAAGCAAGAAATTTCATAATCTTTAACATGAATAAGAAAATATACCATAACCATTCAAAATGAAATGAAAATTGCAGATTTACTTACTTCACCAAGAATAATGAAGAAATAAAACCCTAGATTTCCATGTAACTTCACCAAAAAGTGATCCAAGTTGCAAAATTTAGCCTCCGAGACATGTGTGCCTCACTATTTCAGCCAAGAAATCCCAAATAGGGCACAAATTTCAGACCACTTTCTCTTGTGTGAGGAGTTTTTATGTCAAAATGAGAGCAATTTATCTCTATTTCTACAAAACTTTGACCCTTAATTAATTTTAGGTCAAATAAAAGGTCGACTTGCCCATTTTTCATTAAAACCCAAATTTGACAGAAATAAAATTAATTATCATCTAAACACACCTCCAAGGGTTACTTCATGCCCTTCTAGGGTGAAGTTGAGGCCCTAAGGTGGAACATTGGGCTTAAAAGGTAGGGCACTTGGTCTCTAAAGGCCCCAGACGAATCCTGCACATGCATAAATGCCTCTAAAGAAGAAACCCTAGCTTTGGATAATGTTCAGGGTTATGATGGTGATGTCATGGGCCTTCTAGGGCCAATGTCCATGTAGAAGAGAAAAATCCCCATGGGTCTAGGTCTACCAAGGTGCCTCCAAAGGCAATGCCCTTATTTTTCCTTGTGCAAATCTTCAGTTTCTTCTTACCCCTAACTGGGGTTACAACATCCATCTGCATAATTTAATCCCTCATGAATGTCTGAGCTAATCATTCCCTCACCTGTACCTATCCACCAAGAAAGGTCTTGCAACAATAAGTATGCTATCTAGAGGCTCATAAGTCACAAGTATCATGGCATGTAAATCACATCCAATAATTAAATTACCCAAACATGTGCATAAAACCCCCCTTAACCCATACAAATGATCAAATACGTTATGCAATTTGACAAGTTATGTTTGGGGAAGGTGGCAGGGTGTCCTATTGGGATAACCTTCCTTAAGTTTTGGGTGTTTCCCAGGTGGCATCCAATATAGATCATGCATATGTATGAGGTGGCATAGGGTAAGTGTTTGGGCATGGGGTGCAGTAATAACATGAAAATGTAAATCTTACCTATGGGTGACTTTGTAGAGGGTGAGTTGCATCTTTGTCATAAATGCAATTGTTTCCTATCCCATTCATTGCCTTTTATTCTTAGCTTTAGTTCTTTTGATATTTTACTTTTCTTCTTCAAGGAAAAATTTGAGGGCCATTGTTCTACCTTGATGACCAAAGGTGACAATGTTATCCACAAACATTTCATGGATATGAGAAGGTTGACTCGTAATGATACCCCCTTTCTCTTGGTTATGCCACCAAGATCCACTAACTTAGTTTGGTGACCATATAGGTGGTAGTTTCATAATGCTACATGCCCATGGTCATAATAGGTTGGCTCATGATGAGACCTCCTATCCACCAACTAGTACCTTGAGTGTTTGTGTATCCTATGGGTCCCTTTTCCTTACTGAGAAGATTTTTACTGCTTTCTTGGGAATCCCTAGTTGAAGCATCTCAAAGGTTTGAACATTGGATTTTAACTCTTGTCAACTACTTTTACCCTCTGGGCCTTTATCCCCTTCTTCCCACAAGGCAAGGTGCAACCCTTCCTAATGTGGCCAATCCCAATGCCCAAACAAAGGTAGGGGGAGATGAGAGGAATAAATATCGAAAGTGGTAAGTATTGAGGGAACGAATGATGACCTTTCACAGACCCACTTTGTGGAAACCCATCCTAAAGGGAGATCAAATTACTAGGGCACCATGTCACCCTTCCATGTATGCAGAAGGAAAAGAGCATAAATTCCAAGAAAACATCATGAAATGAAGAAGAATTCAATGCAGCATATTCAAGTGCTTCAAAAATCAAAGTGACACATACCATGATACCAAGACTCATTACCCCATGGAGCAAGACTTAGTGCTACATCAAGACTAGGTTGGTGGGATGGATATTATTGTTGTTGATAAATGGACTACATTAAAGAAAAGAGGAGCTCTCTAGGTCCATGCTCAAGTTGTTTGGCTCTTGGTACTCCATGTCTAGGGCCTGTGGGCCTCGAGACGTGATCTCCTTAGTTATCCCTAGGGTAGGGGATAAACAGATGTACAAATTTCCTCTTTTATTTCCTCAAACTATCTTTCTTAATCACCCTTGCAAATACAATTCTAACCTCATAACCCATTTCTTACCATTTAGAGATTTCCAATGACTGTAACCACACTCAAAACTAAGATCAAGATCAAAATATATGTCCCTCTAAATTTTTCATGCCTTCTCCTTCCATATTTACCTCATCTCCACATGGTACCCACATGGCTACGTGTCACCCTTTAATGTGACATACTTAACTAATGGATGACAAACATGTTCCCATCTGACAAAACTTAGCAATGGTTTCATTCCCAATTGGAAAACAAGATCTGATAGATTCCTACAACTCTCAACACAACTGAATCCTTTATAGTTTCTAGTTGATTGGTTTTCCGATCCTTGGTACCTTACTCCAACCCAAACCTCTCTCTATAGGGAGCTTCACCCCATCGGGAACCGAGACCCTAGGTAAAACACATAATTCTTCCTCCTAACATGTGCGTTCCATTGTTCTATCTGGAACCACAGACACATAGTCTTGACATGGCATTCCATCTGACAAGGAACATGTTGGTTAATGTCATCATAAAGAGGACATGTAACAATGGCATGGCATGAAACTTCATCACACCCTCTTGCCTCATATGGAACACTGATCTAGGAATATGATTAATCTTGATGCGTGGCACAACATCCTATTGACATGTGGATGAAACATGGTACAATATGAAGACTGATGTGGCACTACAAGTCATCACAAGCACAAAGGGTCTTCTCCATTTGGGTGCTCACACATGTCCATTTTGTATTGGTGAATTAAATGATGTGTGGCATGGTTATGTAATCTTGGCATAACTGGCATGTTTCCCAAACTTCCTCTCAACCATAAACTTTCCAAAATTAAAGGGTTGGAACCCTTCCTGGAACCTTTCCTAACCGGGCACCAGGAAACTAGGGAAGAAACATACTGGAATAGGTCTTAGGATATCTGGTGGCCCGAAGGTCTAATGATTTTTTCTCTTGAAATATCAACTACTAAGAATCACTTGTTCCTCATATCCAATGAATATAATTTAAAGGAATTGATTCAAAGGTTTAAGCCCAATATGGTCCCACACTTAACCTGTACTAATCAAATGCCAACACCTGTCATCCTTTGTGGCATTCTCGATGCCACACTGGTACTATATGTCACCATGATGCCATCCTCTCTCTTCCTTTGTTTACAAGCAAACATGGGTGGAACCTTGTGTCATAACCACACTCCACTGACACTAGGATGTAACATGGCCCACCTAGAGAACTCTTTGATGCTTCAATTAACTGAGGCTCCACCTCTAGTTCTTATTCAACAACGATCATTGGATGATTGATGTTCATCCTCCCTATCGATCCAATGTCCAATTTTTCTCTCCAATTCAAGTAGGAATTTAAATGGGTTAAGGTTTATGTTTTGGACTGTCAAATCTATAATATTTCTCAGTGTCTTCCACAGGGGATTTTAATTCTATTCCCATGGACTCTTAACCCATTTTCCAACAAGAAATAATCCTAATACTTAGACACCCAAACGAGGATTCAATATCATGAAATATTTTTGCGTCAAGTAGAGGGAAAATGCATGGTTTATCGGCCTTCTTTGGCCTCCAATACACAATATTTATAGTTAATTCTTTATCCCTTTCAAATGTGATTACAACACTTTACTTCAACTTAGAATTAATGTTCATTCATTTATCATGCATAGGAAATCATTAAAAATGAAATGTACGTCATAACCATTGGAAATCATTCGATCCTTGACTTAAACATTTGGTTTTCTTTCACATGAAACCCACTATAGTAGATATATTATTGTGAACATAGGGGAAACATAAACACACATCCATTCATTATATTCAAATACACAGAGAAAAAAGAATGTTTATCTATTTATAAGTTGTACACATCCTGGCTGATTGTTGGTGAAGGCCTTTCCGCCAAACCATAAGATTTGTTTCTTTGTCACTTTGGAATCATTCCATACCCATGCCAAGCCTTGATACCACCAGGTAATTCTTCATACACTCAGAGAAATTTAAAGGGTGAAGGCCACTCTCCTTCACAACAACCACTGGTTGAAAATCCTTACACCCACATTGCCTAGGGCCTCCACGAGGTTTATCATATGCCTTCATATCTACATTTACTCTACACAAAGGAGTCCCTTCACAACTACACCCTCCCTCAACACTCTTCCCTTCCAATGTTGGTTTCTTTCTAGCAAGCATCAAGCCCGTGGCCCTCTTAGCTTAGGTTGGGTTTTGGTCTTCACACCAACCACATGACATTGTCTTGTTCTGATTCTAATCTAAATTCTCTCGCATGTATTCTTCCTCGAATGCACTCACTCCCCCTCATGAGCACAACATCCTTTGCATATGTTATTTCCTTTCCAAACCAGAACTATGAATGTGTTTTCTCTTGCACTCTCTCGTGCATTTTTCTTGCATGCACCTATGCATTTCTTCACACTTTTCCCTTGAATATTCTTAACCAATTCTTTTTCTTTTCTTTTGTTAGAATCATTCATTTCAATCCAGGAAATGAGATGGTGGTACTCTATCCATCCATCTCTCCATACTTATATTCATTAGGGGTGGTTGGTTGTTCAACTATCAACCCCCTCTATTAACTTATTTGATTCAGATGCAAGCTAAAGGAGTTATGGTTATTTCCTCCATATCATTGATCAAGGTGGCTTGGGGTCTTTTCACATGAATCCCCTTTCTATACCTCCTCACTCTTTCCTTTAGTGGTATCATGGCTAGTACTCAAGGTTTCACCCATGAGTTAGTTGTTTTGGATTCTACATTACACATTTACATTTACATCGTTTACAAGCCATACCATGGCAATGTTATCTCCATGCTGAGATAATAATCACTAATCATAATTAATTACAAACCTAATTAATGGATTACAAATGGGTATGTTACAACAATGATTGGTAAGAGTTTCTAGTGAGGAAAGTATCAACAAAAGGATTTTGTTGAGCTAAAATGAAGTATTGGTCAAGCACCAGTTCTTGGATTTCCTAACTTGCAAAATCCATTTGAAGTGGATATGGATGCATCTGGGTATGCTATGGGAGTATTTTTTATGCAAGGAGGTAAGCCAGTATGTTATCATTCCAATATTTTTCATGGGGAAGTTTTGAACTACCCTACATATGATAAGGAACTCTATGCCATGGTTCAAGCTATTAAGAATTGGAAGCACTATATGATGGGAAAGGAAACCATTATCTACAAATATCACCATCCATTGCAGTATTTATAGGTATATAGTAAGCTTCAACAAACCATACATTACAAGTGGATGGGGCTTTGCAAAAAATTCATCTAGTCATCAAGTATAAGAATGACAACACTAATTAGTTTTCAAAAATGCTTTCAAGGAAACCCACATATAATATTACAGCTTTGGTAAATCTTATGAACATGAAGCCTTTTGACCATGATGCATATAAAGAGACAGACATAGAAGATGAGGACTTCAAAGAGGTGTTTGAACAACTACAGGTCCAAATTCATGTAGAATAAGCCAACGAAAAGGATGACTATCATCTATGGAATGGATTACTATAAAATCTAGACAAGCTCTGTGTTCCTAAAGGTGAAATATTTCAACTTATCATAGAGGCTCACACCTTCAAGATTGTGGGGAATTTAGGTGTTGGGAATATAGTTGCTAACTTACAAAGGTATGTGTACTAGACCAAAAGGCAAGAATATGTAGCATAGTATATTAGAGGATGCATGTATTGTTGTACCAACAAGCCCAATAATAGAAATCAAGGTCTATACCATCACTTACCTATACCCACTTGACCTTGGGAAAGCATTTCCATGGATTTTGTGGGTGGTTTACCAACAAATAGGAAGGGACATGACTATATTTTTTTGGTAGTTGATAGGTTTAGTAAGATATGTTTCTTGTGTGTTGTAAAAAGACCATCAAATTACAAGAAGAAAAAAACAATTTCTTTGAATAGGTGTGGGTGCACTTTGGGATACCAAATTTCTTAGTTCCTCTTAGAATACACTTTGGGATAAGATGGACATGAATTTGAAGATATATACAAAATTTCATCCACAAATAGATGGGTAGACAAAAGTAGTTAACAAGACATTGGTACAACTGTTTAGGGGTTACAATAATAAGAATATGAATACTTGGGATGAAAATCTGATCTATATTCAACACTCATATAATGGAATAGTCCACACTTCTACTGGTAAGTATTGTTTTGAAACTTGCTTTGGGTATTTACTGTGTTTTCCCTTGGATGTTGTATATGGAAAAAAAGGAGGAGCGAGGGAAGACATCACAGGAGAAGTGGTGAAAGTACAGAAATTTGTTAAAAATATCAGACAAGTCCATTTGCAAGTACAAGAGACATTGAAGAAGTCACGGGAAAAGTATAAGGTTGGGAATGATCAACAAAAAACTCAGAAGTCATTCAAAGTGGGAGACATAGTTTGGTTATAGCTAAATAAGGAAATCAAGGCTCTGTGGTATGGCCCTTTTGAGGTATTGTAGAAGGTGGGAAATTACGCCTTTAGACTCAATTTACCCCCATACATGTGCTCTTACCCAATGGTGAATGTGGAGAATTTGAAACTATATGATCCTTCCATGTTGGATAAAGATATGAAACAAGTCCTACCTACCATAGAGGGCATAGCACCATAAGCAAAGGCATAGTGGAAGAAGATACAATTTTTCAAAAGAGGTATATAACTAGAAGATAGGGGAAACATGACCTTTGAGAGATTGGGATGAAATGACAACTTCTAGGCAAAGAAGAATGGTACTTCAGGGAGAGGGTAGAGGAAGCAATTCCTCTCCTCATTTAATAAAGCATTTTGGGACCAAAATCCTCCCTAAATGGGGAGGTATGATCCAAATTGGAACATCATATAATTTTCCATCTATCACAGTGATTTTTGGGTGGAACAAATTGGAGGAATCGTCCTCTAGGCCATTTGAGTGGCAAGTCCTAGTTTGGAAAATTGGCGTTTGGAACCTTCTAGAGCCATTTTGAGGAATTAAACGACATTTTTTGGGGTTACAATGTCTAGAGAGTCATATTTCTCAGAGTCGGAAAAGAAAAGAAGAGTGAAAGGTTAGAGCTTGTGCATACAGATGTATGGGGACCATTTCAGGTATCATCTCTTGGTGGCTCTCATTATTATATTAATTTTATTAATGATGCAACTAGGAAAACTTGGGTTTATTGCATTCGACAAAAATCTGATGTTTTTGATACTTTTAAGAAATGGAAAGCTTTGGTTAACAATGAGATAGGAAAAGAGTTAAAGTGTCTCAGATCAGATGATGGAGGTGAATATTACAGCAAGGAGTTTGATGATTACTGTTCATACCATGAGATTCGTAGAGAGAAGACAGTTCCAAGAACACCACAAGAAAATGGTGTGTCAAAAAGGATGAACAGGACAATCATGGAGCGTGCAAGGAGTATGAGATTGCATGATGGTTTTCCCTTATAGTTTTGGGCAGAT
>JASDQU010502399.1:5438-16440 GCA_032191745.1 Picea mariana
GCACCTTATCAATCATGATAAGACAATAATGAGTCATCTTATCATCAAACAAACTATGCATCATCATGTATCAATGACAACTCATTGATCCATCTTCATCTATGCATCATATCAATGATCCATCTTTATCAATTGGTTTCCACTTTGACATTTATCATTCTCATCAAGGACAATACATATTCATTACATCAATCATCAATCAATCAATCACTTGACATCAATCAATCAAACAATTGGCATCTATGACAACATGATCCAACATATACTACCTCTAGACTTTCTGCCTTGGCACATATAGTGCTACAACTTTAATTTTACTTACCCTAGGTTGACAATTTAATTGAGGGTTTTTAGTGCATATAGAACACCCATCATTTTTGGCGTCATTGCCGGGGAGTTGTCTCAAGGTAGGAAATAAATCATTTCTAAAACTTAGAATTAGTTTAGTGGCGAGGGAACTTTAAGACGATAGGTAAGAACGTGTGCATCTGTTATAGCAAGTTCCTCCAAACCCAATGGTATTTTTTTCTTTTTGTTTGCTTTCATGAATAGACCTAGGGACCCAAAAGGTAGATACATTAAATCTAAATTAGACCTTTCAACCAAGGTTCCTTTCAACCTTTCGGGGGAAGGAACATTCCACTCATAAACACCGTAGACCGATACCCAAAAAAATGAACTAGCTCAACCCAAAGAGCTAAAGCAGTCTCTAAAGAGACTAAGAAAGGGAGCACTATAGAACAAAAAATTGAAGCATCAGTAATAGTGGAACATGAGGCAAGACCACTCGAGCTTTCCACAAAACCAAACAATACAACCTTTGTTTTCCTACCACCATCAGGAAATCCTAATTTTGAAGATATCATAGACCCTGAACAGGTGAATATTTTGTTTGGTAATTCAGTCAATATAATTGTCTCTCAAATTGATATAGAAACTTTGGCACCCATAACCTCAACTAGCTCGAGTAGAGTCTTGAACATCCAAACAATCAGAAGACATTCCCATCAGAGGGATACCTTTCCTATACAAAAAACTTGGGATACCTTGTTCTCTTCAAGGATAAAACCACCTAAGTACTCTCTTTTTGGAAACCAAACCAGTATGGATGATCACGAGGATCACAACAATGTAAGACACGAGGAGGGAGAATAAGATGGAAACCAGACCAAAACTACCTTCAAGTTTCCAATTTTGGACACCACACCGAATGTCAATATGAAAAATATTCCCCTCTCAGCACTGCCCACCTTTTATGGTAAAATAAGTGAAGATCCAGATACCTTCCTATTTGAATTCGACATCTTGTGTAGGAGCTGCAACTACTTACAAGATGCCCAGAAACTAAAAATCTTTCCTTCCACCCTCAAGGAATCTACACTAAGATGGTTCATGGGGTTTGGAGAGTCCAGTATTATGTCTTGGGAAGCCATGAAAGATATATTTCTTAAAAATTACCAAGACTAATGCAAGACCAAGGAGTCTCGTAATGATATTTTCAAAGTCCAACCGTTAGAAGACGAGAATCTCGAAGATTATATGGAACGGTTTGCTTATATATATCAGAAATCAAAATACCATGACCTTCCAGATGATGCAGTTAGGGCTCTTTTTCTTAAGGGAATTTCATAGGAATACTTAGAAATACTTAACCTGATGGCATCAGGTGACATCTCCCATAAACCATTTATCGAGATATGTGAAATGTGTAAAAATTATTTGAGGAGCAGAGTTAAAACAGGGAAGAATGTTCAGGATCCTTACAGTAGAAACTTAAAACCAATTAGTTCAGGTGGTATCACGAGAGTAGAGATAGGGAACCTTTTAGAGAATTTCAAAAAAGATATCTTAAGTACAATAGGTTCCCATTTGGACACCCTAAAGATTAAAAAGAAACAGGAAGGGGAAAATGTAGCAATAAGCATATATTTCCCAAGATGCGGGATGAAGGATTCTTCAAGGGAATTCCCATTGGATAACATTTCAGTTTGTGGCTTCTGCAAAGAGGACCACTCAACTGAAAAATTTCCATCATTGCCCAATTTGTTAGCCATCTGTAGGAGTGGGGATCCTGGGGAGTCCTCTTATGCACCTAGGAGGCCATGGCAGCCTAGGAACCAGCCTACATACCCGGATCTACAACCTCAAGTTCCACCCTATTATAAACAACCACAACAGTGGAACTCACCAAGTTGGAAAAACTGGTCTACACAGTACCAACATCCTTGGCTTCAACGATGGACAGGAGGGAATACCCAAGAGAACCCTCAAGCTCCACCTGTCCCTATGCCCAACCATCCTTATCCTTAGTTTCCACTGAACATTCTGCATCTTCTGCAAGGTTTTGTTCCACCACCTTTACCTCTTATTCCAAAACAACAATCGCAACAATATAATAATGCAAGCTCCCCAAGACCGACATTTGTAATGGCACAACCAATGACCAATCCCAATAATAATCCCACTCAACCTCTTCACAATGTTGATATGTAGGCCTTCCCAACATATGTTATTTATCCTATTCCATTGCAGGAGATTCAACTCTCCTCGAGAAGAGTTCTGGACAGGGAAAGGCCTTCAGTAGTCATCCGGGAAGAAGAAACCCAGGAAACCCCAAAACAACCCATGGATGAAAATAAGTGGGAATATTTTATTATTCCTAAGAACCAAGAACCCAAGCTTCCCAAAAATGAACCTTCACAAGTTACGAAGGCACCTCCTTATCCAGAAAGATTAGTAATCGAGAAACCTACCACTCGACCATAATTTGACATCTTGAATGAATTGAAGAATATTTGTGTAAAGATTCCCTTACTACAAGCCATTAAGGACATTCCAATATATAGTAAGGTGGTCAAATAATTGTGTATTAAGAATTCAAGGAGGAAGCAGAAGGATCCTCCAACAGTACATTTGATAGGATAACTTTCTGAGTACATATCAGAGCAGCCTAAGGTAGAAAAATACGAAAACCAAGGAAACCCCATAGTGCCCATAACCATTAATGAGGTTTCCATTGGGAACACTCTCATAGACCTAGGGGAAGCCATCAATGTTATGACCATTACTACCTTGGAGGAATTACAGTTAAAACATCTTCTTAGACCTACCCCAACCATTTTGGAATTAGCAGATAAGACTAGGGTTATACCTGAAGGAATTTTGGATGATATCATAGTTACTTTAGCCTCATGGGAGTACCCAGTAGAATTTTTGGTCATCCACTCAAAGGATCCTACCAAATGCCATCCCGTTGATTTGGGAAGACATTGGTTAGCCACAGCCAATGCATTTATTGGCTGTAGAGAGGGAGAAATGACCATCTCAAATGGAATTTCTATCCAAAAGCTCACCATATATCCTCCAACTCAACCTATCATGGATAATATATGGTGGCTTGAATGTCCATACAAGAATGAGGACTGGGAATAACCCATGTTGCCAAGTGACCATGCCTAGGCACTTCAGGAGCACACAACAAAAAATGTGTTAAGCCAGTTCATTTCTGCTATCACGTGTGTTGATTTTCCACAATATTTTCCCCAATTTGAGTACATGTTTGAGGAAGAATTTCAAGAACAATTGGACCCATCCATTCTGTCTTCGACATATTTTATCTTCAAGATAGATGAGTCTGCCATATCTTATACCATGCCATACAAGATTAGCCCAGGGAAATTTCTACATATAAACTCAGGGCTAGATGCAGACCAACAAAAGCAGTTAATAAGTGCCCTTAAAGAGAAATAAAAGGAATTCACCTGGGAATAGACTGACATGAAGGGTATACACCCTGACACATGTATCTATCACATATATACCCAGGGGGAAGTAACACCTGTTAGGCAACCCCAAAGAAGGATGAACCCAACACTCAAAGATATAGTAAAAGAGGAGATCCAAAAGTTATTAAATGTCAGATTTATTTATCCCATCTCCAACAATAAGTGGGTGTCCCCTCTTGTAGTAGTTCCAAAGAAAGTGACCGGGAAATGGAGAATTTGTGTTGATTTTTGGGAACTCAACAAATCCACTCTAAAGGACTACTTTCCTCTTCCTTTCATTGACCAAGTTTTGGATACCCTGTCTGGAAATAATATTTCTCCTTTTTAGATGGATATAGCGGGTACAATCAAATTCTCATAGCACCCGAGGATCAGGAAAAGACTACCTTTACATGTCCTTGGGGCACCTATACCTATAGGGTATTTCCATTTGGATTGTGTAATGTTCCTGCCACATTTCAACAAGAAGTACTAGGGATATTTGCTGATCTTATTCATGATTGTGTGGAGGTATACATGGATGAATTCACAGTATATGGCAATACTTACCAAGAAGCCTTAGATAATTTAGAAAAATTCCTTATCAGATGCCAAGAAATGAACCTGTCTCTAAGTCATGAAAAATGTAAAATGTTGTTGATTGAAGGAGTGGTTCTGGGACATCACGTTTCATGTGAAGGGATCAAAGTCGACCCTGCAAAGATTGTGGTCATTGTCAGAGTTCCACCCCCAAAAAATCAGAAAGAGGTGAGAAGCTTTCTTGGACATGCCGAATACTACCAGCGGTTGATTGAAAATTTTACAAAGATTGTTGCACCCATGTTTGGATTGTTAATAAAGGATGTTGATTTTCTTTAGACTGAGCAGTGTCAAACTACCTTTGAAACCCTAAAAGCTAAGTTGTTTATAGCACCAGTTCTTGGGGGGGCAATTGGGATATCCCATTTCACATATCCACTGATGCCTCCGACACCGCAATAGAAGGAGATTAGGATAGAAAGAAGACCAACAGTCCTATGCCATTTATTTTGTGAGCAAGAACTTGTCCCCTGCTGAGTTAAACTATACAGTTACCAAGAAGGAATTCTTGGCAGTAGTTCATGCTATCAATAAGTTTCACCACTACATCACAGGTTATGAAGTATTTGTACATACAGATCATTCTGCCATTAGATTTCTCATGAATAAACCCATAACTAATGGCCGAGTGACTAGGTGGCTCCTGTTATTGCAAGATTTTAATATCACCGTGCTTGACCGACCTGGAAAGGAGAATTTGGTAGTTGATTTTCTTTCATGAATAAAAAATGAGGAAGATGATATTCAGATGATAGTTTCCCAGACGAGCACCTTTTTTCCCTTTCTGTAAATACCCCATGGTTTGCAGATATGGAAAACTATTTGGCTACTAGGAAGTTACCGTCTCATTTGTCACCTCATGAAAAATGTAGAATTATCATGCAAAGTGCCAATTACTCTTGGGTTGGCCATGACATTTTTTGTACATGTCCTGATTTGATTATTTGTAGATGTGTCCAAGAAGACGAGATACCAGAAATACTATGAAGTTGTCATGATGGACCATGTGGTGGCCATTTTTCTGACAAACGTACAACACATAAGGTGTTACATTCAGGTTACTATTAGCCTAGCATTTTCAAGGATGCTACCAAGTATGTGAGGAGTTGTGATAGTTGTCAAAGAATAGGAAGACCCACGTCACCTATCGAAATGTCCTTGTGTGCCCAAGTTATGATATAACCTTTCGATAAATGGGCCCTTGACTTTGTAGGACCAATTTCATCCATGTCTTGTAAAGAAAAATTATATTTTGGTTTGTACAGATTATATCACCAAGTGGGTAGAGGAAAAATCCCTATTTAGGGCTATAGAAAAATCTATTGTCGAATTTATCTATGAAGACATATTTACCCGCTTCGTTGTTCCTCATGAAATTGTTATAGACCAAGGAACTCAATTCACTTCCAAGCTGATGAGAGAACTAACATAGAAATATGGGATTAAACACTGTAAATCTTCTCCATACCACCCACAAGCTAATGGTCAGGTAGAGTATACAAACAAGGTTCTGGAAACTATCTTAACCAAGACTGTTCAATTACATCATCAAGATTGGGTTGATAGGCTTCCAGAGGCTTTGTGGGCATATCAAACCACCTAGAGAAACACCACTGGGAATACCCCTTATGAGCTAGTGTACGGGAAACAAGTACTTCTACCAATAGAATTTCAAGTAAGGACCTTCTGTATTGCCACAGAATTGGGATTTAACTTAGATGAGGCTCAGAAACAATGAGCCCTACAATTAAATGAGTTGGATGATATCAGGCAAGATGTTATCCAACGAACAATATTAGTCCAAAACTAGAGGAGCAAGTGGCATGACAAGTTTATCAAGAAGAAACACTTCCAACATGGTGATTGGGATTTGTTGTTTGATTCCCAATTTAAAACTTTAGAAGGAAAACTTACCACTCGGTGGTTGGGTCCTTACGATGTGGTCACCATATATGACAATGGAGCTATGAAAATCAAAACAATTGACGATGAACAAGTCTCCTTTGTAGTAAATGGACACCGACTCAAACTTTATCACATGCCCATTTCCAAAGAAGATTTTCTACAGGTCATGTCAACTAAAAAGGCATTGGCCTTAGTAGATGGGGAAGTCCCCCACTGTTCTTGAATGTTTTCTAAATTTTCGACTGTACATATGTAAATAAATTTGAATTTTGTTGATAGGCAATTCTAGATATTTATGTAGGTATTTATTTCACCAGGGTAGACAATTTCAAGGAAATATAAAAGAAGGATTTTTCTTCAAAACATTGCTATACTTGAACCTTGTTGTCTTCTAAGAATCAAACAAATAATGACTTGTTGTAATCAGCCATATTTTTGCAAAGATTTTCATCTTCTTTTTCTCAAGGCATCTTAAGTAGTTGCTCTTGAAAACTTTCACCACTATATAAGGAAGTGATACTGTAACCATCAATCTTAGAGGTCATTTATACAGTTTTCCCAAGAAACCTGAGTAAGTGAGTAAAGTATCTTTATTAAAAAGTAACAAGGAGGTATGATTAACAGTTAGCCATGGAAACATCAAAAGAAAGTGAGTTGATCCTAAAGATACCTTTATGTTATTTTCCAATGGTACCATCCACTACACACTAAAAATACTTGATTATAGCATATATTTAGATAGGCTATGTCCACTTAAGTACCCCTTACATCAGGACAATCACTAAGGAATATATAACGGAAAGTAATCCTCTAACATAAATACCATCCCAATTAAAAAAAAAGAAAACATTGTTTTCAGAGTTCTCCCCCCATATTCTTGCATAAAGCAATATTATATTAAAATATTAAAAGATAGAAGACCATTCTTTGAGAGTGTAAGAGGCTAACCCATTGGGATACTGAACAGGTATGCTGGCAGCAGGTACCGGCATGTGGTATGACTAGGTAAACCCGCCGAAGTACTGAATAGGCTTGCTGGCAACGGGGCATTCTACCTAGCGAGGATGATAATCTGACAAAAAATAAATAAGAAATTTAAACTTGTCCTGATGTACGACATTACTTGTAGACAAAGTTGACACGAAGTATGTATGGTTAAGCTAAGGTTAATGAACTCCATAATTTTTCCATTGGGAACTAACTTTGAGACTATCTTGAAACTCTCTCGCCTAACTCTTCTTATCTATAGATAGGATCTCTTATCCTATAGGTGGGGCCATATTCTAATTGTCTTGTCATACCGATATGTGAAATTTATCTCTACACTTAACAAGCTATAAATCTTTGTCTATTGGGAGAATTGACTGGTTTCCTATATTTTTTATTGTGAGGTGTCACAATTCTTAGGTGTGGGGGAGGGGTTTCATGAGTTGACAAATGATAACACTACCTAGAACAAGTAAAATCTTTGTAAAAAATTATGTGTATTGTTTTCATGATACAGGCTATGACATCAGCAACTATTTTATTTTTGAAATGCTAATTCCTCGTGCGTTATAAACTGATGTACATTTCCTTAACAAACCACTTAACTGGTTTAATTTCGTTATAGACTATTCATTACAGAGTTGAGATTACATGTCTTATGTGAGATAAAGGAACGGATTGAGTGAGCACGATGAAGAAACAAATAATAATGGAACACTCTGCCTCTGCTCCTATTCACTGTGACTGTCAAAATCATTCTAAGACTGAAGGTTGTGGATAAAACATCCATTACAGAAGGAATAAAATTTATTTTGCACAAAGGTGCCATATGGAGTGTCGTATGAGGTTCCATTTAAAATGCCATATGAGGTGTCAGATGACGTGTCATATGAAGGATCAGACGAGATGTATACACCAATTAATGTCCACAATTTCAGGTAACCAGGAATCAATTGCATTTGTTTGAATTAGTTAATGGAAATTGAGATTAAATGATACAATCCTTAGACATTTTTTTGATCAAATGTCCAAGTCAAAGAATTGGACATTGATCTAACCTCTTCATCGTTACGATTGCCTCCCAAAAGATGCCTTCAAATTTGAAATCGGCGCACTCATGCTCACACATGGAAACTCATGTGTGATGAATGCAACCATTTCCACCCAAGGCACATTAAAAAACGGAGGGATCGCTCAAATCGTTATTCCATTTATGCAGCGCATTCACCCTCTACTCATTGCATTCGCCCTCTGCTTAATCACTCTCATCCTCTACCTGATTGTGCCCATCCTCTGTTGAATTCTTCCCTCTGTCCATTTCTCCACACTGTCACCATGCCCAAACGGTATGATTCAACCTCCTATGCTGACCTTTTTTCCATCCCGGAGTTCGCACAATGCATAGAAGTGTTCCTTCACACAGGGTAGGAGTCGTTCTTGGCTCATTTGTAGGGCCACGATGACGACGTCTCTATGCAATTCGCCCTCGAATTTGATGGAAAGATGGAGGCCATGGGGTCTCTCACCTTCGTGGTCTCTAAGGAATCCATTGCTTCAACCACAAAACTTCCAAGACTTGGAGACCCCCGGTTTAAGCACCACCAGTTGCAAGAGCGAGTTATAACAGGTTTTTCAAACATGAATTCCAGAATATCTCTAGAGCTAATGGATACTCCAAGGAGTGAACCAAAGAGGAGATAATTAACCCTCTCATAGTCATCACCATATTGATCACTTGTGAAGGTAGATATTTTTTCTTTAAAGCTTGTCACTTTCGATTATTAGCTCACTTTCAATTCAATAAGCCATTGAATTTTCCCTTTTACTTCTTAAAGAGTCTTGAGAAGATGTCTTCCCAAGTAAGGAAGAATGTAACTAATCCCCATAATAGCCTATCTCACCATGGCCTTATCAAACTACTTGTCTTAGCTGAGTTGGAAAAATAGGGGAAAACGTGGGATGAGTTCATTTACCAATTTGCAAACCCTCATCTTACAATCAATACTAGCAAGAAGACACTTGATCTAGGGACTGTTACTCCACTCAAACCCCATTCTCAAAAGACTCCAAACCCTCCTGCTCAAGATATTTCTTTACCAGAACAAAAGTACAAGAAACTTGTTGATACCCTTGTAGCCTCATCAGGCAAGAAGACCAAGAAGCCTATTGCTAACCCCCCAATGTCTTCAACGTCTATTGATCCTACACCCAAAAAGTTACAAGAGGTAATTCAACAAGACTTCCCTGTGATCCCCACAAATAGGAGAGGAGCTAATCAATTTAATAGAGGATCTTTTCAAAAGAGTGCCTGAAATACAAGAGGAAAATCTCATGAAAAACCCTCGACCACTTCAGACCCTATCCAAGTGTCCTCTGATCTCGAAAGCCCTTACAAAAGACTTAGGCACGTGTATGCAAAAGAATTGGAGCCTCATAGAAAGACAAAATCTGAACCTACTTCTCCTCATAAACCCCCTATTACTCCTACCTTATAGATGCCTACCCCAGATCCTAAAATTGATATACTTTATACATATTTCAAGGGATCTAAGCCCTCCTCTCAGATATCTGATCTTTCTCCAACCATTGAAAAGCTCCAACAGGAAAATGATCAGCTGTTGCAACAATTGGAAGAGAGGAAAACATTGGATAATCATATTCACCATGACAATGCAGTACTCCAATAAAAGGTGAATTCCCTTCAACGATTGGTTGACAAAATGACCAAAACCAATCGCAACCTCATGACACAATTGAAACAACATAAGAGGCACAAGACAAAATCTTCAGGGCAAGAGGGAGAAGCTTCTAAAGATAACCCTTCTCAGCAAGTTTATTCATATGGAGAAATTCATTTTTGTTTGCAGTGGGACCCGCAAAATCTTAGGCGTGGGGCTAATGTTGGGCTCGTGATTTCGTTAAATTAATGATGATGATTAGATCCTTTTTGACCGGTATTATATGTGTATTTTACTATTTTGAAGAAGTTTTGAAGGATTCTTATATCAAATCTTCATAGCTTATACCAGGGAAAAATCACATGGCATTTTTCCATCCAGCAGCTCATCCAGTACTCCATCTGCCACTGCATCTGGTACTCCATCTGGCACTGCGTCCGACACTCCATCCAGCAATAAAACCATGGGCAAGTTGGCGGTTGTTATATCGGCGGCATGTGATGGGAAAATCAGCGACATGGGTTTTGCTCATGCTCGTGGCCTCTAGCTACTGAGCTATTGACATCTTGGATTTAGTTGTTATGCTGAGCGTTGAGTGGTTTGTTTGGTTTCTAGAAGCCATTGGCGGTTAGAACGTATTTAATGTAATTTGTTGTTTTTAGAGGAGGTCAACCCTTCTAGTGGTCGACCTCTCGACTTGTAACTCCTATAAATACCACAGTAGTGGTTAGACAAGTGTTAAGTTAAGAATTGTGAAGCTAGAATTATTTTTGTTGTGTAATTCGAGACATTTCCATAAACTTGTGTAAAATTGTGTTTTCAATTTAAATGCCAAAATTGTGTTGCTTGAGCTCATGATTCGCTGTTGAGGAGTAGCCACGACCTGCTGGGGGGCTGTTGGGCCCCAACAACTCCCCTTATATTTTTACAAAATTTAAAGGGCCCCTATTAAAATCTTGATAATTATAATGAGCTACAAAATCAACCTTTTCAAATAGTTCCATTCCTTGGCTTGCTTTGAGACAAACTTAAGACATTTTCTTTAGTATGAGTCATTTATTACTAGAG
>JASDQU010502399.1:27441-43987 GCA_032191745.1 Picea mariana
AGAATGGTCTTGAGAGCCAATGCGTCATTCTTCTTTCCTTCTCTTTGAGCTGCAAACTTTGACATGTTCTTCAATGAAACTGATCCACCAACGGTTGCCTTCCAAATAGTTGCTACCATTGTCTTCAAATGTAATCTCATCTCTATTCTCCAAGTAGAATAGTTTTCCTCATCAAGGATTGGAACTTCATCATCCATTTGTGTGTCTATGGATCTCCTTCAAGCTTGTTAAGGCTTGTAGTGAAGGGCCGCTCTGATACCAATTGTTGGACACACCTACCACACTTAGAGGGGGGGGTGAATGAGTGTGGGGCTCTTTTTCCCAAAATCTTCCCTCTTTACAAAAACTCCTTAGTTAACATTCAACATTTATTCATTACCCATTGCTTTCATTTATAACTAGTTAGATGAGAGCAAATATCAGCAACATATATTCGCAATATATCATCATCAAGTCATCACTACAAGGAACACAAAGAACACAATATGTATGTACAATTTTTCTTTTTATTATGGACAACAATCTGGGGGTTTATCAACAATAATTGAATAGAGTACAACTCTACAAGAGCACCAGCTCTATAATGCAAGACTCAGCTTACACCCTCAGCACCAACTGAGATGAGGCAACAATCCTCAACATATATCAATCTGTCAACAGGTACGTGACCTGTCAGTAGTGCAGCCATCATGTGCACACGCTCTGGCTCACTACAGCCCGTGTATGCACACGGTCAGTGTATACAACAACCTGCGTATACCTTCTGAGATGTTAGGGTTTGTCCTTCAAGATCAACTCAGATTCTCTGCAATCAATATATCATTCTCTTTTGTCTCTGACTATCCAATATGACCACCAGCCAATCACAACACATCCAAGCTCTCAAATAGCTTTCTCATGCTCCACAACAAATCAATATGAATGCTATCTCAATCATGTATAAACAACTAGTATACCATAGCAATCATGTCACCACTGAATCACAAGAGTACTGATCACTCCATCAACGTCAAATAATCCATAGCAAGAATGCCTTAAGCATTCAAAACACATCAAGCAATAGTATCCATCAAGATAATGTAACCATACCAGTGTCTCAGTGATAGATATGAAGCCATAGAATGCAGATCTGGAACCTGCCTCATCATCCAAGAGCTTGGCACCAGCTCAAACACAAATATCCATGAGTTTATCCACTATACGCTCCTTGTACGTAGTCAGCCCTCGTATACCTTCAATGCATATGCACCCTATACACAGACAACCCATGTATTCCTTAGGAACTAGGGTTTCTGAAGCTCTGAGAATTTTGCCATCAATATCTCCAACATTTTCTAAACTTTGATGCGTCCATGAGATCCTCCTTTCACTCTCTTCCTCAGGATAGATCTTCAATCATGCTCAAGAGATCCACACCAATAATATTCTTTCACAAACATCTTCAATCATTCTCAAGAGATCCACAACAATAAGATTCTCTCACAAAAAGATCTCCATCAATACTCCAAAAGATATTCACAAAAAGCTCTCCATTGATCCACAAAAAGGATGATTTACAAGAGACCATAGCTATCTCATTTATACTTTCATACTCTTAGTTACTTAACCCATTTTTAGGTTACTTAACCCATTTCTAGGTCACTTAACCTATTTTCCTTATTTTAGGGTTAACCACTTTCCATGAATAGAAAGTTCTCCAATATTTTATCATTTAAATATTCCTTCTTGATTTTATCACCTTGCTTTATTATTTAAATAATCCACCTTGACTTTCTCACTTGAATTTATCATTTAAATAATGATTTCTTCTTTTAGGTCACTTTGACTTCTTTGACCTTTTGGGCTTCAAGCCAACATATGGGGGTCCTTCATCTGCATAGGGCCATAAATCTCAAACCATGAGGAGTTATGTGACATTCTACATACCACCGGAAATGGCATGACAAGCACTATCCATCTAGGATAGGTTCACCAATAAATTCATTGATATTCATCTCATTATTCCACATGCAATGATGGGTCCTCCAACCGTTCTTCTAGGATAACTCAATCCGCAAAGCGTTTTCCTGTGAGGGTTTTCACCATAAGGGGACCACTTTGGAGTTCATCCATTTGTGCACCTTATCAATCATGATAAGACAATAATGAGTCATATTATCATAAAACAAACTATGCATCATCATGTTTCAATGAAAACTCATTGATCCATCTTCATCTATGCATCATATCAATGATCCATCTTTATCAATTGGTTTCCACTTTGACATCTATCATTCTCATCAAGGACAATACATATTCATTACATCAATCATCAATCAATCAATCACTTGACATCAATCAATCAAACCATTGGCATCAATGACAACATGATCCGACATATACTACCTCTAGACTTTCTGCCTCGGCACATATAGTGCTACAACTCTAATTTTACTTACCCTGGGTTGACAATTTAATTGAGGGTTTTTAGTGCATATAGAACACCCATCATTTTTGGCATCGTTGTCGAGGAGTTGTCTCAAGGTAGGAAATAAATCATTTCTAAAACTTAGAATTAGTTTAGTGGCGAGGGAACTTTAAGACGATAGGTAAGAACGTGTGCATCTGTTATAGCAAGTTCCTCCAAACCCAATGGCATTTTTTCTTTTTGTTTGATTTCATGAATAGACCTAGGGACCCAAAAGGTAGATACATTAAATCTAAATTAGACCTTTCAACCAATTTTCCTTTCGACCTTTCGGGGGAAGGAACATTCCACTCATAAACATCACAGACCGATATCAAAAAAAATGAACTAGCTCAACCCAAAGAGCTAAAGCAGTCTCTAAAGAGACTAAGACAAGGAGCACTATAGAACAAAAAATTGAAGCATCAGTAATATTGGAACATGAGGCAAGACCACTCGAGCCTTCCACAGAACCAAACAATACAACCTTTGTTTTCCTACCACCATCAGGAAATCCTAATTTTGAAGATATCATAGACCCTGAACAAGTGAATATTTTGTTTGGTAATTCAGCCAATATAATTGTCTCTCAAATTGATATAGAAACTTTGGCACCCATAACCTCAACCGGCTCGAGTAGAGTCCCAAACATCCAAACAATCAGAAGACATTCCCATCAGAGGGATACCTTTCCTATACAAAAACCTTGGGATACCTTGTTCTCTTCAAGGATAAAACCACATAAGTACTCTCTTTTTGGAAACCAAACCAGTATGGATGGTCACGAGGATCACAATAATGTAAGACACGAGGAGGGAGAATAAGATGGAAACCAGACCAAAACTACCTTCGAGTTTCCAATTTTGGACACCACATCGAATGTCAATATGAAAATTATTCCCCTCTCAGCACTGCCCACCTTTTATGGTAAAATAAGTGAAGATCTAGATACCTTCCTATTTGAATTCGACATCTTGTGTAGGAGCTGCAACTACTTACAAGATGCCCAAAAACTAAAAATCTTTCCTTCCACCCTCAAGGAATCTGCACTAAGATGGTTCATGGGGTTTTGAGAGTCCAGTATTATGTCTTGGGAAGCCATGAAAGATATATTTCTTAAAAATTACCAAGACTACTGCAAGACCAAGGAGTCTCGTAATGATATTTTCAAAGTCCAATCGTTAGAAGACGAGAATCTCAAGGATTATATGGAACGGTTTGCTTATATATATCAGAAATCAAAATACCATGACCTTCCAGATGATGCAGTTAGGGCTCCTTTTCTTAAGGGAATTTCAGAGGAATACTTATAAATACTTAACCTGATGGCATCAGGTGACATCTCCCATAAACCATTTATCGAGATCTGTGAAATGTGTAAAAATTATTCGAGGAGCAAAGTTAAAACATGGAAGAATGTTTAAGATCCTTACAGTAGAAACTTAAAACCAATTAGTTCAGGTGGTATCATGAGAGTAGAGATAGGGAACCTTTTAGAGAATTTCAAAAAAGATATCTTAAGTACAATAGGTTCCCATTTGGACACCCTAAAGATTAAAAATAAACGGGAAGGGGAAAATGTAGCAATAAGCATATATTTTCCAAGATGCAGGATGAAGCATTCTTCAAGGGAATTCCCATTGGATAACATTTCAGTTTGTGGATTCTGCAAAGAGGACCACTCAACTGAAAAATGTCCATCATTGCCTAGTTTGTTAGCCATCTATAGGAGTGGGGATCCTGGGGAGTCCTCTTATGCACCTAGGAGGCCATGGTAGCCTAGGAACCAGCCTACATACCCGGATCTACAACCTCAAGTTCCACCCTATTATAAACAACCACAACAGTGGAACTCACCAAGTTGGAAAAACGGGTCTACACAGTACCAACATCCTTGGCTTCAATGATGGAGAGGAGGGAATAACCAAGAGAACCCTCAAGCTCCACTTGTCCCTATGCCCAACCATCCTTATCCTCAGTTTCCACTGAACATTCTGCATCTTCTGCAAGGTTTTGTTCCACCACCTTTACCTCCTATTCCACAACAACAACCGCAACAATATAATAATGCAAGCTCCCCAAGACCGACATTTTTACTGGCACAACCAATGCCCAATCCCAATAATAATCCCACTCAACCTCTTCACAATGTTGATATGCAGGCCTTCCCAACGTATGTTATTTATCCTATTCCATTGCAGGAGATTCAACTCTTCTCGGGAAGAGTTCTGGATAGGCAAAGGCCTTCAGTAATCACCCAAGAAGAAGAAACCCAGGAAACCCCCAAACAACCCATGGATGACAATAAGTGGGAAGATGTTATTATTCCTAAAAACCAAGAACCCAAGCTTCCCAAAAATGAACCTTCACAAATTATGAAGGCACCTCCTTATCCAGAAAGATTAGTAATCGAGAAACCTACCACTCAACCAGAATTTGACATCTTGAATGAATTGAAGAATATTTGTGTAAAGATTCCCTTACTACAAGCCATTAAGGACATTCCAATATATAGTAAGGTGGTCAAATAATTGTGTATTAAGAATCCAAGGAGGAAGCAAAAGGATCCTCCAACAGTACATTTGATAGGATAACTTTCTGAGTACATATCAGAGCAGCCTAAGGTAGCAAAATATGGAAACCCAGGAAACCCCATAGTGACCATAACCATTAATTAGGTTTCCATTGGGAACACTCTCATAGACCTAGGGGAAGCCATCAATGTTATGACCGTTACTACCTTGGAGGAATTACAGTTAAAACCTCTTCTTAGACCTACCCCAACCATTTTGGATGATATCATAGTTACTTTAGCCTCATGGGAGTACCCAGTAGAAGTTTTGGTCATCCACTCAAAGGATCCTACCAAATGCCATCCCGTTGATTTGGGAAGACATTGGTTAGCCACAGCCAATCCATTTATTGGCTGTAGAGAGGGATAAATGACCATCTCAAATGGACTTTCTATCCAAAAGCTCACCATATATCCTCCAACTCAACCTATCATGGATAATATATGGTGGCTTGAATGTCCATATGAGAATGAGGACTGGGAAGAACCCATGTTTCCAAGTGACCATGCCTAGGCACTTCAGGAGCACACAACGGAAAATGTGCTAAACCAGTTCATTTTTGCTATCACGTGTGTTGATTTTCCACAATATTTTCCCCAATTTGAGTACATGTTTGGGGAAGAATTTCAAGAACAATTGGACCCATCCATTTTGTCTTCAACATATTTTATTTTTGAGATAGATGAGTCTGCCATATCTTATACCATGCCATACGAGATTAGACCAGGGAAATTTCTACATATAAACTCAGGGCTAGATGCAGACCAAAAAAAGCAGTTAATAATTGTCCTTAAAGAGAAATCAAACGAATTCACTTGGGAATAGACTGACATGAAGGGTATACACCCTGACACATGTATCCATCACATATATACCCAGGGGGAAGTAACACCTGTTAGGCAACCCCAGATAAGGATGAACCCAACACTCAAAGATATAGTAAAAGAGGAGATCCAAAAGTTATTAAATGTCAGATTTATTTATCCCATCTCCAACAGTGAGTGGGTGTCCCCTCTTGTAGTAGTTCCAAAGAAAGTGACCGGGAAATGGAGAATTTGTGTTGATTTTTGGGAACTCATCAAATCCACTCTAAAGGACTACTTTCCTCTTCCTTTCATTGACCAAGTTTTGGATACCCTATCTGGAAATAATATTTCTCCTTTTTAGATGGATATAGCGGGTACAATCAAATTCTCATAGCACCCGAGGATCAGGAAAAGACTACCTTTACCTGTCCTTGGGGAACCTATACCTATAGGGTCTTGCCATTTGGATTGTGTAATGCTCCTGCCACATTTCAACAAGAAGTACTAGGGATATTTGCTGATCTTATTCATGATTTTGTGGAGGTATACATGGACGAATTCACAGTATATGGCAATACTTACCAAGAAGCCTTAGATAATTTAGAAAAATTCCTTATCAGATGCCAAGAAATGAACCTATCTCTAAGTCATGAAAAATGTAAAATGTTGTTGATTGAAGGAGTGGTTTTGGGACATCACGTTTCATGTGAAGGGATCAAAGTCGACCCTGCAAAGATTGTGGTCATCGTCAGACTTCCACCCCAAAAAAATCAGAAAGAGGTGAGAAGCTTTCATGGACATGCCGGATACTACCAACAGTTTATTGAAAATTTTATAAAGATTGTTGCACCCATGTTTGGATTGTTAATAAAGGATGTTGATTTTCTTTGGACTGAGCAGTGTCAAACTGCCTTTGAAACCCTAAAAGCTAATTTGTTTATAGCACTAGTTCTTGGGGGGGCAATTGGGATATCCCATTTCACATATCCACTGATGCCTCTGACACCGCAATAGGAGGAGTATTAGGAAAGAAAGAAGACCAACAGTCCTATGCCATTTATTTTGTGAGCAAGAACTTGTCCCTTGCCGAGTTAAACCATACAGTTACCGAGAAGGAATTCTTGGCAGTAGTTCATGCTATCAAAAAATTTTGCCACCACATCACAGGTTATGAAGTATTTGTACATACAAATCATTCCGCCATTAGATTTCTCATGAATAAACCCACAACTAATGGCCGAGTGACTAGGTGGCTCCTGTTATTGCAAGAGTTTAATATCATCATGCTTGACCGACCTGGAAAGGAGAATTTGGTAGCGGATTTTCTTTCACGAATAAAAAATGAGGAAGATGATATTCCTGTAGATGATAGTTTCCCATACGAGCACCTTTTTTCCCTTTCTATAAATACCCCATGGTTTGCAGACATGGAAAACTATTTGTCTACTAGGAAGTTACCGTCTCATTTGTCACCTCATGAAAAATGTAGAATTATCACGCAAAGTGCCAATTACTCTTGGGTTGGCCATGACCTTTTTTGTACATGTCCTGATTTGATTATTCGTAGATGTGTCCAAGAAGATGAGATACCAGAAATACTATGAAGTTGTCATGATGGACCATGTGGTGGCCATTTTTCTGACAAACGTACAACACATAAAGTGTTACATTCAGGTTACTATTAGCCTAGCATTTTCAAGGATGCTGCCAAGTATGTGAGGAGTTGTGATAGTTGTCAAAGAATAGGAAGACCCACGTCAGCTGTCAAAATGTCCTTGTGTGCCCAAGTTATGATATAACCTTTTGATAAATGGGCCCTTGACTTTGTAGGAACAATTTCATCCATGTCTCGTAAGAAAAATTATATTTTGGTTTGTACAGATTATATCACCAAGTGGGTAGAGGAAAAATCCCTATTTGGGGCTACAAAAAAATCTGTTGTCAAATTTATCTATGAAATCTTTACCCGCTTTGTTTTTCCTCATGAAATTGTTATATACCAAGGCACTCAATTCACTTCCAAGCTGATGAGATAACTAACAGAGAAATTTGGGATTAAACACAGTAAATCTTCTCCATACCACCCACAAGCTAATGGTTAGGTAGAGTATACAAACAAGGTTCTGGAAACTATTTTAACCAAGACTGTTCAATTACATCATCAGGATTGGGTTGATAGGCTTCCAGAGGCTTTGTGGGCATATCAGACCACCTAGAGAAACACCACTGGGAATACCCCTTATGAGCTAGTGTACGGGAAACAAGTACTTATACCAATAGAATTTCAAGTAAGGACCTTCCGTATTGCCACAGAATTGGGATTTAACTTAGATGAGGCTTAGAAACAATGAGCCCTACAATTAAATGATTTGGATGAGATCAGGAAAGATGCTATCCAATGGACAATATTAGTCCAAAACCAGAGGAGAAAGTGGCATGACAAGTTTATCAAGAAGAAACACTTCCAGCATGGTGATTGGGATTTGTTGTTTGATTCCCAATTTAAAAATTTAAAAGGAAAACTTACCACTCGGTGGTTGGGTCCTTACGAGGTAGTCACCATATATGACAATGGAGCTATGAAAATCAAAACAATTGACGATGAACAAGTCTCCTTTGTAGTAAATGGACACCGACTCAAACTTTATCAGATGCCCATTTCCAAAGAAGATTTTCTACAGGTCATGTCAACTAACAAGGCATTGGCCTTAGTAGATGGGGAAGTCCCCCACTGTTCTTGAATGTTTTCTAAATTTTCGACTGTACATATGTAAATAAATTTGAATTTTGTTGATAGACAATTCTAGATATTTATGTAGGTATTTATTTCACCAGGGTAGACAATTTCAAGGAAATATAAAAGAAGGATTTTTCTTCAAAACATTTCTATACTTGAACCTTGTTGTCTTCTAAGAATCAAACGAATAATGACTTGTTGTAATCAGCCATATTTTTGCAAAGATTTTCATCTTCTTTTTCTCAAGGCATCTTAAGAAGTAGTTGCTCTTGAAAACTTTCACCACTATATAAGGAAGTGATACCGTAACCATCAAGCTTAGAGGTCACTCGTACAGTTTTCCCAAGAAACCTGAGTAAGTGAGTAAAGTATCTTTATTAAAAAGTAACAAGGAGGTCTAATTAACGGTTAGCCATGGAAACATCAAAAGAAAGTGAGTTGAGCCTAAAGATACCTTTATGTTATTTTCCAATGGTACCATCCACTACACACTAAAAATACTTTATTATAGCATATATTTAGATAGGCTACGTCCACTTAAGTACCCCTTACATCAGGACAATCACTAAGGAATATATAATGGAAAGTAATCCTATAACATAAATACCATCCTAATAAAAAAAAAAAAAAAACGTTGTTTTCAGCGTTGTCCCCCCATATTCTTGCACAAAGCAATATTATATTAAAATATTAAAAGATGGAGGACCAGTCTTTGAGGGTGTAAGAGGCTAACCCATTGGGATACTGAATAGGTCTGCTAACAGCAGGTACCGGCATGTGGTATGACTAGGTAAACCCGCCAAAGTACTGAACAGGCTTGCTGGCAGCGGGGCATTCTACCTAGCGAGGATGATAATCTGACAAAAAATAAATAAGAAATTTAAACTTGTCCTGATGTACGACATTACTTGTAGACAAAGTTGACACAAATTATGTATGGTTAAGCTAAGGTTAATGAACTCCATAATTTTTCCATTGGGAACTAACTTTGAGACTATCTTGAAACTCTCTCGCCTACCTCTTCTTATCTATAGATAGGATCTCTTATCCTATAGGTGGGGCCATATTCTAACTGTCTCGTCAGACCGATATGTGAAATTTATATCTACACTTAACAAGCTATAAATCTTTGGCTATTGGGAGAATTGACTGGTTTCCTATATTTTGTATTGTGAGGTGTCACAATACTTAGGTGTGGGGGAGGGGTTTCATGAGTTGACAAATGATAACACTACCTAGAAGAAGTAAAATCTTTGTAAAAATTTATGTGTATTGTTTTCATGATACAGGCTATGACATCAGCAGCTATTTTATTTTTGAAATGCTAATTCCCCGTGTGTTATAAACTGATGTACATTTCCTTAACAAACCACTTAACTGGTTTATTTTCATTATAGACTATTCATTACAGAGTTGAGATTACATGTCTTATGCGAGATAAAGGAATGGATTGAGTGAGCACGATGGAGAAACAAATAATAATGGAACACTCTGCCTCTGCTCCTATTCACTGTGACTGTCAAAATCATTCTAAGACTAAAGGTTGTGGATAAAACATCCATTACAGGAGGAATACAATTTATTTCGCACAAAGGTGCCATATGGAGTACCATATGGAGTGCCATATGGAGTGTCGTATGAGGTTCCATTTAAAATACCATATGAGGTGTCGGATGACACGCCATATGAAGGATCAGACGAGATGTATACACCAGTTAATGTCCACAATTTCAGGTAACCAGGAATCAATTGCATTTGTTTGAATTAGTTAATGGAAATTGAGATTAAATGATACAATCCTTAGACATTTTTTTGATCAAATGTCCAAGTCAAAGAATTGGACATTGATCTAACCTCTTCATCATTACGATTGCCTCCCAAAAGATGCCTTCAAATTTGAAATCAGCGCACTCATGCTCACACATGGCAACTCATGTGTGATGAATGCAACCATTTCCACCCAAGGCGCATTCAAAAAAGAAGGGATCGCTCAAATCGTTATTCCATTTATGCAGCGCATTCACCCTCTACTCATTTCATTCACCCTCTGCTTAATCACGCTCATCCTCTACCTGATTGTGCCCATCCTCTGTTGAATTCTTCCCTCTGTCCATTTCTCCACACTGTCACCATGCCCAAACGGTATGATTTGACCTCCTATGCTGACCCCTTTTCCATCCCGGAGTTCGCACAATGCAGAGAAGTGTTCCTTTGCGCAGGGTAGGAGTCGTTCTTGGCTCATTTGCAAGGCCAGGTGATGACGTCTCTGTGCAATTCACCCTCGAATTTGATGGAAAGATGGAGGGCGTGGGGTCTCTCACCTTTGTGGTCTCTAAGGAATCCATTGCTTCAGCCACAAAACTTCCAAGAGTTGGAGACCCTTGGTTTAAGCACCACCAGTTGCAAGAGTGAGCTATAACAGGTTTTTCAAATGTGAATTCCAGAATATCTCTGGAGCTAATGGATACTCCAAGGAGTGGACCAAAGAGGAGATAATTAACCCTCTCATAGTCATCACCATATTGATCACTTGTGAAGGTAGATATTTTTTCTTTAAAGCCTGTCACTTTCAATTATTAGCTCACTTTCAATTCAATAAGCCATTGAATTTTCCCTTTTACTTCTTAAAGAGTCTTGAGAAGATGTCTTCCCAAGTAAGGAAGAATGTAACTAATCCCCATAATAGCCTATCTCACCATGGCCTTATCAAACTACTTGTCTTAGCTGAGTTGGAAAAACAGGGGAAAACATGGGATGCGTTCATTTACCAATTTGCAAACCCTCATCTTACAATCAAGACTAGTAAGAAGACACTTGATCTAGGGACTGTTACTCCACCCAAACCCCATTCTCCAAAGACTCCAAACCCTCCTGCTCAAGATATTTCTTTACCGGAACAAAAGTACAAGAAACTTGTTGATACCCCTGCAGCCTCATCGGGCAAGAAGACCAAGAAGCCTATTGCTAACCCCCCCAATGTCTTCAACGTCTATCGATCCTGCACCCAAAAAGTTACAAGAGGTAATTCAACAAGACTTCCCTGTGATCCCCACAAATAGGAGAGGAGCTAATCAATTTAATAGAGGATCTTTTCAAAAGAGTACTTGAAATACAAGAGGAAAATCTCATGAAAAACCCTCGACCACTTCAGACCCTATCCAAGTGTCCTCTGATCTTGAAAGCCCTTACAAAAGACTTAGGCACGTGTCTGCAGAAGAATTGGAGCCTCATAGAAAGACAAAATCTAAACCTACTTCTCCTCATAAACCCCCTGTTACTCCTACCTCACAGATGCCTACCCCAGATCCTAAAATTGATATACTTTATACATATTTCAAGGGATCTAAGCCCTCCTCTGAGATATCTGATCTTTCTCCAACCATTGAAAAACTACAACAGGAAAATGATCAGCTGTTGCAACAATTGGAAGAGAGGAAAACATTGGATAATCATATTCGCCATGACAATGCAGTACTCCAATAAAAGGTGAATTCCCTTCAACGATTGGTTGATGAAATGACCAAAACCAATCGCAACCTCATGACACAATTGAAACAACATAAGAGGCACAAGACAAAATCTTCAGGGCAAGAGGGAGAAGCTTCTAAAGCTAACCCTTCTCAGCAAGTTTATTCATATGGAGCAATTCATTTTTGTTTGCAGTGGGACCTGCAAAATCTTAGGTGTGGGGCTAATGTTGGGCTCGTGATTTCGTTAAATTAATGATGATGATTAGATCCTTTTTGACCGGTATTATATGTGTATTTTACTATTTTGAAGAAGTTTTGAAGGATTCTTATATCAAATTGTCCTAGCTTATACCAGGGAAAAATCGCATGGCATTTTTCCATCCAGTAGCTCATCCAGTACTCCATCTGCCACTGCATCTGGTACTCCATCTGGCACTGCGTCTGACACTCCATCCAACACTAAAACCATGGGCGAGTTGGCAGTTGTTATATCGACGGCATGTGATGGGAAAATCAGTGACATGGGTTTTTCTCATGCTCATGGCCTCTAGCTACTAAGCTATTGACATCTTGGATTGAGTTGTTATGCTGAGAGTTGAGTGGCTTGTTTGGTTTCTAGAAGCCATTGGTGGTTAGAATGTATTTAATGTAATTTTTTGTTTTTAGAGGAGGTCGACCCTTCCAGTGGTCGACCTCTCGACTTGTAACTCCTATAAATACCACAGTAGTGGTTAGGCTAGTGTTAAGTTAAGAATTGTGAAGCTAGGATTGTTTTTGTTGTGTAATTCGAGACATTTCCATAAACTTGTGTAAAATTGTGTTTTCAATTTAAATGCCAAAATTGTGTTGCTTGAGCTCGTGATTCGTTGTTGAGGAGTAGCCACGACCTGCTGGGGGGCCCACCAATGGTCTGGGTGAATATTTAGCTATTTATCTTGTGTATTCAAGTTGTGTAATTGTCATTTCTTCCATTTTTTGTTATATGCATTTTTATTATTTTACATGTTGTGTGTTTGATGTTCATAGCTGAATTGTTTTAATTTCCTTTTTGCAGGTTGCCTGTGAAGGATAGTGTTATTATGCCATGTCTTTTTAATTAATAGGAGATAGCTTGTAAGCTTAGCTACTAACTTTTTTGTGTGATTAAAATGCTAGTTTGAATTTCTATAATTTGAAACAGTTAAAAGTTAAAACAGAGTATTGAGTTAATGGTTTATTTGGCAAAGTTTTGATGGACGATTAGTTGTTAGCTTTGATTTTAATTCTCAGTTTGCTTATCTAGTTTGCTCGGTTAGTTTGCTTATTAATTCTCTTTTCATATGCTAAGATAGAAGTAGGATTTGAATTATGTTTTTATGAGTATTTCAATTTGTCATTTGAATTGTTAATAATATGATTAGTTTAGTTTACTTCATGCAATTTCCATTCTAGATCTAGACTGCAATTTTAATTCAAAGTTTGATTTTGAGTTTAGTTTTTAGTTATAAATCTCTAATAGTGTGAATTTTCTTACATTAGCATAAGAATGCATTTGAATTAAATAGAATCATGTTTTCTTTATTGTTGATGATTAATGCATAAATTGAAGGATCACATGGATTTTCAGGTAGTTGATATTTCTTCTATAATGGCTAAGTTCTCATTAGATTGTTTGATTCATACCTTTCACTTCGCTATAGAAGTTAATATTGAATTTATCCCTCTTGAGTTATCACTAATTGTTAAATGCCATCGTGATGTCATAAGACACCGAAGACATAATCATCAACATTATATTTGAAGTTTCTTGTTATTGTAGATTAAGAGTAGTTGTGGATTAATCTTTGAATATTGTCATTATGTTTTTAATTCAATAGTTTAAGATTTCCTTTTGTAGATTAGAAGTAATTATAGATTTTATCTTAAGAATAGATTTCACTTGCTTAATATTTGAATAGTTATTCGTTAAGTAGTTTTTATTTAGTTTACTTGCTGCATAAGTTTTAATAGGGTAGTTGTTTGCTTGTTTATTTGTTTACTTGTTGTTGCTCATTGATTTTTAATAGATTAATTAGATTAGTTCGGTACTGCTATTGTTCATTAAATAGATTAAATAGATGGCTTGCTTTTTGTTCATTACATTGATTAAGTTAACTTGTTCATTTTAGGGTTTTCATTTGCTTCTTTAGGGCAATCCATCGATCCATTATTCAAAAGTTATTTAGGGTAAATAGTTTAAGTTCCTTGATAGGATTTGATCATTGATAGTATTTGCTTAAGTAGATTAGTCCTTATATAGACCATTTCTTTAGTTATAATATACTACCTCTATCCTTTTTTCCTTGGCACATATAGTGCTACAACTCTAAGTTTACTTACCCCGGGTTGAAAATTTAATTGAGGGTTTTTAGTGCATATAGAACACCCATCACATGGATATCTAATATCACATAATCCATGACACTATTGTACAACCCAGGGATACATTGATTCATCCAATTAGATTTCGGCCACTTCATCAAACCATTGCAAAAGATTAGATCTCGAGAAATGTAGARCTTGATTAGCTCARTACCAAACAAATTCTCGGTTAGGTCTATGGAGTTTCTTTTGTATATGTTAGCTAAAACAAGGTCCTCACCTAGCCATAGAGGGTTAGAGTTGGAATCATTGCTTAAAATAATAGCTTGATTAGTTGCAATTCTAGCATTAAAGTATCCTAGCAAGAGGATACTACCTTCATTCCTCAGATTGTAAATATCTTGTTCTAAGCTTTTGTAGGAACAATTCTTATCTAGATTGTTTTTCTTATAAAAGATAGAATTAATAAGCACAAAGTAACATATATGTATATAAATCTTCTTAGCATTAATATTTGAAATTTCCATCCATATATATTGATTGAAAGGGTCTTTCGTATGACGTTGAATGTGAGGAGAAATGTTCGTTTTTATGTAACTAGCTATGCCTTCAATCCCTATGTGGGAGGATTTCTTGTTCTCTGTCGACCACAATATAAAGCCTTCTATGTTAGGGACCTTTCTTCATGCTCCCAAGTTTCAACCAAAACAATAATATCAATTTCACTTGGTATCCAACTTAATAGAGGCCCTTTTCTCCAATACAACTTATATCAAAAAACTTTACCACAACTATAAACTTCAATACAATTTATATTGAAAAACTTTACCATGACTATAAAAAAAAAATGGAAATATTTTAAACTTATTTACCCTAATTTTATTTAAAACTCATTTATCTTAATTTTATTAATTAAGATCATCCAAAAAGGAAAAATACGTATTGAAGAAAATTTCCATGAAAATTGATATTTAAAGAAAAAACTTAGATAAAACCTTTCCCATCTCATGCAAGGAGTAGTTAATCTACCAAAAAAATTAAACCTTAATATATTCATGTCAAGGGGATCCATGTGCCTAAAACATATCATGGAGACACACACAGAAATGACTTCACGGGACCTACATAATTGTGACGAACACTACCACAATTGGATGTCCAATATTACTAGATTAACTTATATTTTATAATTTCAATCCATGTGGTTAATGTTACTTTGATATTTGTCATCTATGTTAATGTATCAAACTTTATATTGAGTTTTTAGATGATGATTCACTTAACTCTTATAAATATTGAAATTGATTTATTTTGTATTTTACATGGGATGACGTTACACATTAATGTTAAAAGTAAGGAAGGATGTTATTACATTAACTTAAAAAATTGCATTATAAAATTAATTCTCAAATTGATAAAGTTTTTTATAAGAGAATGAATTATGAACTATTTTTTTCTATCATACTAGGAAAAGGTCATGGATGGAACAACACAATTAAATGTAATATCATTTCTTTTTTTCCAAAGCCAAAACAATATCCCAACCCTAACCAACAAATAAGCAAACTGGAATTCTATAACTTAATGTGGGGGTCACTTAACAACGCAATGCCCCAAGTGATAGAAGTAGGGGAATACCGTTGACATAGCAACTCAACCCAAACCCAAGAAATTTAGAAATAACACATAACCAGAATAAATGCTTGAGATTTTAACCTTGCCCACATTGTGGACAATGCAGGTTTGCACACTTATGTATGTCAATATTGTATGAATTCATAAACCTCCCATAGTTACACACCATTGAAAGAATGTTTTTTGGGTTCTAAAGTAGGCTTCCAAAATCCACCCTTGATCAACCAATGTTTTTTCTTTGGTTTCAACCAACCTTCAAGAAAGAGCTTGAACATAGCCACTTATAACACGCCACTAGCTTGTAATGAGAAAGTCGTGACCTTTCTCCATTTCCAATCCCACCACCAAGATTAAGGAACAAGGAGGTTGATCTTGAGCACTAAATCATCAAGAATAAGACCCTAGATACATTCTATAATGAATTTATAAGCATTGGTCCAACTAATTTTTTTCTTAAGCTTGACCCAAAGGAGCCAAGGCCAACACAAAGCATCAACCAAGGTTTTGTTAAGAAAATACACATTTTGTAGAGACTTAAG
>JASDQU010502400.1:14648-25620 GCA_032191745.1 Picea mariana
CAATAATCAGTGGTTTTTCTTTACAAAACTATGTATCCTTTATAAAATTTCAAATACATGACACTAGAACTTCAAACATTTACTCCACACTTATAGAATAATTAATAAATAACAAAGTTAACTTAATTACCAATGTAATCAAGAAAAATATTTATTATATAATTAGTAGTCCTCTACTAATCATTCAATAATTCATAATTGTCCTCAATAATATGACAAATATACCAATAATTCATAATTGTCCTCAATAATATGACAAATATACCAATTACACATTCAACCTTTAATCCTTATAAGTAGATCACTCAATCCATTACATTCCATTATAATTTGCATATAAATTTTTAAATACAGTTCTCTATATAATGGTTGCAATGAGACTTGCTCCGATACTCTTCTTATATATATTTTTTAAAGTGAATATCCGTCCTAGTAGGGTTAACTCATATGAACAATATTTAAATTAGGAATTCATAAAAGAGTTATTTTGTTCAAACTTAATTTGTGCCCGAGTGACATAAAAGAATTCTATGTCATCACTTGCAGTCGTTTAATTTGGAATATTGAGACAATGTGAGGATGGAATTAAAAATATAGTTAATTACCTTTACTTTTCAAATATCATATACATGGTATAAGGTTAATAATATTACTATGTACATAATCTTTATTCAAACGTGTATAAATCAATTACTTTCTCGAAGTAGGTAAATTACATGACCCAAAATGTTGAATTCCTAAGGTTGGTTCACTATGGTGTTTTTTATATATCAAATTATGTATTCCAATCAATTAAGAAAAAATATAAAGACACTTGATAATAAATTAAAACATTAGCTTAGCTAAGCAATAATATATTACCTCTCTAGGACAAAACCCATACAAGTTTCCTCTTTAAAACCCCTCAAAGCCAAAATTTTAAGCATGGAAAACATGCTACATGATGTATACACATTTTATGAAGGAAAGGAGAGCATGTTAGGATGAGTATGCTACTCTACTTAAATAAATAAAGGTGTGTATTCATATGTTTTATGTTTTACGATAAAAACAAATTAGTAAAACTGCCCAAAAATAGTTCTATAGGTCCTAATTAAGCTTAACATCTTTAGTAGGGTTTTATTCCAATTAGATAACTATGTTATAACTCTATTCAAATGGTATAATTTTCCCATACAACAATATTTAGTTCATGTTTTTTTAATGTACAAGTTGTTTATCTATATAATTGAATTTCCAAAATTGTGTATTTTTTTTTAATGGTTATGGAAAAATTTACCTTGATTCTTTAATTTCAATATTTCTCTAAATATTAATTTTTTTAGGTATTAGCTTTAAAGATCATTTTTTCAAAAAAAAATAATTTACTAGTTGACCACCCTATAAAATTTTAAATGGGTACTCTTCTTTCCGAGGGACCTTCAAGTTGAAGCATGTTATATGAGAAGCGTACAAAAACTATCATGTGAAATGTGTGGCTCCTTCACAACATTTGAGAATTACGACAGCCATCCAACATTATTGTACAAAAATGGTGATCTCTAAGACTCAAATGTCCTTTCTTATATAGCCTTTGAGGCTCATGACATTTGTCCATCTCATACAAAATACTAATTATTTTAATTACTAATTGTGTATTATTCACCCACCCACGTGTCACTCCATGCACAAATAATTCGTTTATTTAAAATGCAAAACATATATTATTCATCACATTCCAACCTCTTCTCCTATTTTACTTTTAGATGTTCTGTGGGTTTTTTTTTATTATTATTAGTTGAGTAGTTTATGTTATCACTCCAAGAAACCCTTTGTGGTTGTAGACCAAAGGTGCTTGGTAACTTCAAGTCAAAATGTTTTTATGTTTTGTGTATATGGATCAATGGGATAACTCAATTACAATATGATATACAGACAGTCAAGATGGAAATCAAATGAACCAGTGCTCTCAAGGATTAATAATCAGTTGGTAGCTTAAAGTGGGTGAAGAAAAAATTGCTTATAAACCAGTACACAATGTAGGGTCTAATAAACAATGGAGAAACTATTTACCAAGTTATGAGCCAATTAATGAGATAACAGTCATCTATAGCTAAATAACTCGAATAAAAGTATAGAAAGAAGGTAGAAAAACTGACATCAATAGAGAGAGAAACCTGCGATTTGTATTAGCATCAAAAGGCTTGTTTATAATATGGCATTTATGTATCCAAAATCGAACCCCTAGTGTTCCAAATGTCTTTGGCTTAATAGCCTTACAAGATGAAATCTAGATCCTTGAAAGATGGATCAGATTTGCTAAAAATAGTAAAATCAAAATAGATACAACAAGTGTAGGATGAGATCCTATAAAAATGGATCTAGAATACTAAAAATGGAAAGTCAAAACAAAATAGGAAAAGATCCTATCTAAGGAGTCAAACTCTATCTTAATAACCTTCATATCCTCTAAACTCTTTGACAGATGTAGAAGACCTTCCAAGGTTGATGAATCTTCATAAGAAATTCAAATTTGCCACCTTTGGCAAAAACAATAATTTTTTGCTCATGAACTAGGTCACCATTTTCACTTTTCCACCTTCTTAAACATTAAATACATCAAGATAAAACCTTAAATCTGATGTATTTAATTATTATGCATCTTTAGAAACCAACCTCGAAAGATTTGATTGAGAAAAAGTCAAATCTGGGAAAAAATACGACCTTGCTGCCATGTAACAGGTTTCACCAGCTAATTTTCCCTAAATACAACCCTTTAGTTGGTGAAAAGTAGAGCTTTCACTAGCTAACTAGCAAAGTTCAAGGCGAAATAGCTGGTGAAAGCACAGATTTTTTAAATAAAAACTGCCTTGGGAAAAATCAAATTTCTAAGTCGTGGAGAGTCCGTTTTACATGCTTGAATAGTCGATTGACATCCAAAAATCCTAAGATTTCCAATGGTACTTTCAAATATGAATTTGGATCTCGGGAAGGTAGTGAAAAGTTCCCCACAATATTAGGCATCATTTTTCAAACAAATTTCAGAATGAATTTGATCGCTAACATCTGGCTCCAACTGGGATGGAGACCTCCCTGCGAGGTCTCCAAGAACCTGACAGACCTTGTGCCTTTAGTATTGGGCATGAAGTCATTCAACCTTTACAATTTATCATCTATCTATTCTCCAAAGTTTGTTGTTATCTTTCACAATCTTCTTTATCTGTAACATGTCTGCTTTAAACTCCTCTGGAAATGTTGTTTTCACATCGACATGACATTTGTTGTGGAAATCTCTTCATTGAGAAGAGAGGTGTTGGACATAGGCAAGATGGTGAGATCTGTAACCATGGTTTGGAAATTCGAGAATAACTCCGACCTTGAAATGAGAGCATTGCAGGGAGCTTGAGATCTTTGACTTTTCGTTTTCAAGCAACTTTAGATACAAAGCACTTGTCTTGAGGTGCCTTCAACAAAAAGTTGAAATAACAATAAATCATCTATTAGAAATCCTTTGAAACATCTTCTTAGATATAATGCACCAAGAAAAGAAAAGAAACCCTGGTGTGTTGAATCAAACACTTCACCCCGCTTGGTTTATTTAAACAACATCATTGCACCTTGTGAACCAATATCCATACAACACCAATGGATTTTTTGGGTATTCTTGCCAAAGGTCATCACTGTCGACCTTATTGTATTTCACCCTTGCGTTCTATGAGAAACTCGTTCGTCTACTATGATTTGAAAAATGTGGCCAGTTTAAATGGTAACCAGGAAACCCAAAAGGCGAGAACCCTTTGAACTTTTGTTTGCACAATGTATTTTTCTGATCAATGTCTTTGAATCTTATCATTTATGTATTTGCAGGTGCTCGTGGCTCTACACTCCTCCTCGTATCCAGATATCTTCTTTCCTATCAAAAAATACTATGTTTTTCCATTGAACAACTTCACGCACATTCTCTGCCTGCAAATCAGGCATTTTGGCAACTTTCTATTTGCATTCAGATATCAAATCCCCCATGCATCGGATGATTTAGATCCTTTGGCTTTGTATCTTGGCACGTTGATGTGAAATAGCAAGCATTGACACTTGTACAATCTTACAAACTGATAACCGGGCTTTGTGATGAGTTTTGGTAAGAGGGAGCGATTGATCTACTAATAGCGGGCTTGCAAACCCTACAACTCTCCCTCATTCAACAACTCAACAATCTGGCATCGACTTGCTTCAATTTTGGCTTTGCGCACCATATGAGTTAATAAAGAGGGGATCTGCAAAGAATAGATATCAAAAACTATTTATTAGCATGAAAAGAAAAATTTTAAACACCTGTAAACTGCTAGGTGCTATTGCTTTGACATCTGCAACAATGGCGAAGTGAAGACCGGATTCTTTGATGAGTTGTAGCAAGAGAAAAAGCCATCTCACGAGCTTCTTTTTCATATGATTTAGGCTTAACACTTTGGGTGTCGCCTCCTATTCAACACCTGCCAACACTTTTGATATAATCGATAAGATGTGGTGAGAGGTAAGGAGCTCAGCTGTCAGTGCTGAGCTTTGTAACTTGATTTAATCACTACCAACTCTAAATTCTTTCTCTTGGCAATATCCCATGCAGATTTCTCTGCCAAGGTTTTTGCATAGCAATACCAGTTCTTGGTTTGTATGCAGTATTCCAAATCGCTCCAGCAGTCATCCCAGACTATGGCGAGTGGGTCTCTGTGAGGATTCATGTAAATCGCACCGATGGAAGACGTAAAGACAATGCGTTTGACCCCTGTTTCTGCGCAGGCCTCCATCACATTCCTTGTCCCTTTCACTGTTGGTTCTATCACTTGTTCAGGGTCATCATTGAGAATGGAGGCCATGTGATGCCACGTTCTTTTGCCAGCTGAATAATGGCTTTTCCAATATCACTATCTCCCTCATTCTGTACCAGGGCCTCGCTAGATCGAAGATTGAGGGTTTTTAATATGGAGTTTGCGATGGAAGAAGAATCAGGGGTAGCAGTGGATAAGTAACGAACTTGACCAATGCTCAAATGCCCACAGAGAGCCTGCATTTTTTCTTGCCTGCAATTTATCCTTCCCGTTCTCGCTAATGGGTGTGACTAGGAGTTTGGCATATAATTCATGGCTAGCATGAATAGTTTTTAAAACCCATATCTGACCTGCGTTGAATTTTAAAACCTTCGAGCTTTTCATTCATCGGTGATTATATTGCATATGTGATAATATAGGTGATGGAATCTAGTTGACTCTTTGTAGAATAATACGTCTCCCTTAGATCGCAAGATGCGTCCAAACACTGTGCTTTTTGATGACGAGAACCAGCATGAGACGATATTTTTATAATCACATTAGCTTCAGGAATATTAATTGAGTTATCTCCCACCTTTGAAATGAAAATGATATTAACATCAGGGACGTGCTTGAATGCATACAGGATCCTTGTTCTTTCGCTATGACTGGTAGCATCATGAATCATGGGATTCTTGAGATTCATTGCATATCCAGTAAGTGCAAAAAGATTGTCTGTGAAAAAAATTATCTTATCCCCACGCTGTTTCAAATTTTCAACTTGAGAAGGATCTATTTCAAATGAATGTGTTTCTTTTTCTTCAATCGTTGTTGTGATAATGATGTTGTTGTAGATACTGTACGACGACGAGCACCCATGCATGAACATCCTGAAAGTCCAAGAGATGGCCTGGTGAAAACAACAGCTTGTACCATAGTTTGTGCTTGTCTCATAACAACCTGAGTGTTGTTTGAAACTGGACGCCAGATTACACTAGCCCTTGCAACTCTACCCCTGCATAGACACTCGTAACCAATGAATTTTTTATAATTGATCCTGTATGAATGCTCCTCTGCAAACATGTAGCCTGTATGTAGTCTGCTCTAATTATTCAAGAAAACTAAAAGTAATCTACTTGCTCAAAGAAAATCTTATTCTTCTATCAATGTCTACTCTAACCAGTAGAGGTAGATTGATCAAGTAAAACTAAGTTTCCAAAGCAGCCAAGAAAGTAATTGACTTGCTAGTATCATACTTGATCTTGACCCAAAAGATGAAAAAGACCATAGCTTGTGGAAATGCCATTTGAAAAGATGACAAGACCAACCTTCAACTGACAAAAATATTTTTGGATTAATGTTGCTCATAGACTCCACATAGTCAGCAAAAGGGTCATCAAATTCACAAAGAAATACCTTTTTGGACCGTTGATGTCGATTCTTCAACTCCTCACCTTCCTCTTCATATTTGCTACAAACCGCTTTTGTTTGCAAATCTGAAAACTGAGGGTTGCCTTCATCCTCTACTGCATATTCAATAATTTCACTTGCTGATTGGTCAATCTGCTCATCACCTTTCAAGTCTTCATGTCTACTACAATTTTTCTGTGGCTGCAAATCTGAAAATTGAGGACTGCTCATAGTATTTGCCACAGATCTGAAATATGTTGATCTATTACTTTCTCCTGCTAACTCAGATTCATTTCTTTTTCCTGCTGATATATGCATTGGTTCTTTGACATCAATACATCCAAAAGAGACATGTTGATTTTTATCAATATTTAAAACAATAGACACATCTGATATGATTTCAAATACGTCACTATCATCCTTCAACACCTCTTGACCTACATGGTAAATGTCTTCTTCAACAATAAAAACTTTATCACAAACTTGATCTTTGTGACAAGAAAAAACTTTATGAAACAAAGAAAACTCTTCACAACATCCTTCAAAAAGACATTCAACTGGAAAATAATCTTTACAAAAGGAATTGAAAGCTAAATAGAAATTTGTCAAAGAACTAACACTTGCATTTGGAAGAGACCCACACCATTCAAGAGCAATCCCCTCTAATGAATACCTGAAAAGATTAATTTGAACATCTTCATGTACAATTTCAAGTCGATGAATAAAATCATGAAAATCCAGCAAGTGTTTAGCTAGCACTTCCCATTCTTCCCCTCGAAATCTGGGAAGGCTACATTCCTATTCATCTCTACTAGGCACTGGATGAGGGTAACCAGAAATACTTGAAAAATCACAGAACGTATACCTCTTAGCAAAGATTTGATTCATGTCATACCAATGGAGTCGCCATTGAATTCATCCTTCATGGAGTCGCCAGATAGATGATTACAACCAAAAATGTGCCCAGTCTTTGTCTATCATCAAAGCTGGAACTTATGTCGTCTCCCAAGGAAGCTGAGCTTCAATCTCCTCTCCCTGGCAACGACGCCAATTTGTTATCACTCCAAGAAACCCTTTGTGGTTGTAGACCAAAGGTTCTTGGTAACTTCAAGTCAATTTTTTTTTGTGTTTTGTGTATATGGATCAATGGGATAACTCAATTACAATATGATATACAGACAGTCAAGATGGAAATCAAATCAACCAGTGCTCTCAAGGATTAATAATCAGTTGGTAGCTTAAAGTGGGTGAAGAACAAATTGCTTATAAACCAGTACACAATGTAGGGTCTAATAAACAATGGAGAAACTATTTACCAAGTTATGAGACAATCAATGAGATAACAGTCATCTATAGCTAAATAACTTGAATAAAAGTACAGAAAGAAGGTGGAAAAAATGACATCAATAGAGAGAGAAACCTGTGATTTGTATTAGCATCAATATTTGTATTAGCATCAATAGGACTATTTACAATATGGCATTTCTGCATCCAAAATCGAACCCCTAGTGTTCCAAATGTCTTTGGATTTATAGCCTTACAAGATGAAATCTAGATCCTTGAAAAATGGATCAGATTTGCTAAAAATAGTAAAATCAAAATAGATACAACAAGTGTAGGATGAGATCCTATAAAAATGGATCTAGAATACTAAAAATGGAAAGTCAAAACAAAATAGGAAAAGATCCTATCTAAGGAGTCAAAATCTATCTTAATAGCCTTCATATCCTCTAAACTCTTTGACATATGTATAAGACCTTCCAAGGTTGATGAATCTTCATAAGAAATTCGAATTTTCCACCTTTGGCAAAAAAAACAATTTTTTGCTCATGAACTAGGTCACCATTTTCACTTTTCCACCTTAAACATTAAATACATCAAGATAAAACCTTAAATCTGAAGTATTTAATTATTTTGCATCTTTATAAACCAAACTCGAAAGATTTGATTGAGAAAAAGTCAAATCTGGGCAAAAATACGACCTTGCTGCCATGTAACAGGTTTCACTAGCTATTTTTCCCTAAATATGACCCTCTATCAAATAACACTATACAATAGTTATGAATAATGAATAAACAATGTCATATACATGTGAATAATACATAACCTGACCCAATCTCAAGTCCACATATCTTAACTCAATCCGGAGTCCATATGCACATGTGGATTTTCCTATCGAACTTTACAAATCATTACTAGTATTAAAAATGGTTGTCATAGGAAAATATAAGATCCTTGACATGCCTTCAAGTTGGGAGTTTGGAATGAAAGGTGCTTTAGGTTTAGGAAGGGTAGAGATAGGCCTACTTTGGAAAATGTTTTGTTGGTAGATATTTTGTTATAGGGGGGTGTTAGAGATACATCTCCAACATCCACTCACAATGAACTCAATGGAATGAATGTCTTGTAAATCAGTGTTACAGTGTTAGTGAATTGTCTACCTATTAGTGTGATGTATAGTATTTGAAATGAGAAAATGTAAGTGTAAGTTATAGATGAATGCAACATGTAGTTTGTAAAATATATTCTTGTTGTTATAATGAAATACCCATTAATCTATGCATATTCTCAATATCTTCCATATATATTTAAGCCATAAAAGTAGTTAAGTTAATTAATTAAACCATTTCATGTTTATGTCTACAATGTTTTATCTATATGTCAGTATTTTATGCTTTTTTTTTAATTGCATTATCATATTGTAGTATGTTATTACACTAGATTGATTAAAAGAAATTAACTAGATTAGTAAAGTTACATTTTATTTAAAAAAGGTTAAGTAAGTTGAAATAAAAATGATATTTTTTTTTAACTAAAAACAATATCTTCTTCTTCATAATGATGTAGCTATAAGCATTTTATAAAAGAAAGTTAACAATGTAAACATAAACCTGGAGGGGTTGGATCCATTGGTGGAAAGTGAGGAGCTTTTCACCATTGGGAAAGGTTCAATTCCAATGAGGGCTTAACCTGGAGCCATGGGGAAACCTTGAGGTAGTGATTGAATGTGTGGTTGCACCGAAAGAGATTATATTAAAAATAGCCTCTTTCATGCACACATAAGGGGATCAAAGGCCACACCCATGACCTTCAAATTTTTAGCCCATGGATGGGTTGAGAATAGTTGGAGCTAGGGGCACCCACGTGGTGCACCACATAGCCAACTCACCTCACATCCTATTGAGAAAAAGGGTTGCATTCACTCCAAATAGTGGGATATTTTAGGTGAGGGACAGATCAGGGCGTGGGGAGTACGACCTTGCAAGTTCCAATACTAGAAATAATGTGTGGAATTAACCAAGGTTTGGATCAAGCTAGAGGCAAGACTAAGAGAATGAGGATGATGAGTGGGAATTTAATGATGAGAATATAGTGATAATCTTGGTGAATCATACCTATAAGAGGGAAACTTTGATTTCTCTAGAGATGCGATATATGTTCAACACATCAACACTCTACGTATGGATGTTTTTTCTTGGGAGATGGAGTTTCACTGGGTAATTTTCCCCTAAATTCAGGCCTTGGTGGTATAGCGGGGGAGGGGATATGATGTTATATTGGAATAGGTTGCACTATAGTGACTTTATCCTCTGAGGTTCTAGGAATTTCAATCCTTGTGAGGTATTGAGTGTACTTGATTTTGCACTGGCATTGTTCCTTAAGGATCAAAGGATTTTGGAAAATCTTGGGAAGTTGGGAGAATTAAATTTTTTTTCACGAGGTGGTGGATCTTTGCAGGGGTACTGGTTGGTGTGGTTTAAATATTTGGGAAGCTCCTAGAAAAATCATGATCCCGGTTACATTTGGACACTGGTGGACTGGATGGAGAGGGGAGATGATAAGAGGAGAAAGGGGAGATGAAAAGAGCCAAGGAATTCTAAGAAGGACTCATCCTCTTTTGGTCTAGTATCTTCCACTCATGTGGCACATGAATCATGGGAATTCAGCCACAAATTTCTTGAACATTTTTCAGATGCAGCAAAACAAGAATTTGAGTATTTTGAGGTCGTAGTGAGGGAGACTCTCAACTCCTGACAATCAAATTCTAAAAGGGACTCAGGATTTGGTAACTAGCCCATTTTATTCCGGGACAAGGGATACAAAGTACTTTAAAATTCTTGAAACATATTGGATTGTCAAAACAATCATGGGGAAATCTTTGGAAAGAACTATGGAGGAGAGAAGGGACATCCTGCACACCATTCATATCTTTGAAGGTAAATTTGAGTTGTTATGCCAGTCAGATTTTGAGATTAGATTTAAAGTTTCATCTTAAAAAGAGCACGGGGATAAGGAACAATGGGATGGTGTATTATCCAACTCCTCAGTAACCAAAGACAATCCCATTGATTCGGATTAAACCCTTTGAATCCTACAACATAGGAAAAGGATGACGACATCCAAGCTCTAATCGGTGGTTGACGGGCTTGAACCTAGTTATTATGTTTTTTATTTATAGATATATGATCATTGGTAGGATATTAGGTCATGCTACTCTTATACATCTCGATAGAATGGTTTTATGTTTGGCCTTAGGTATTATTAGACTTGGGTCTCTGAAAATTGATAGTTTTTGGAATGATAACTCTTCTAAACATGAGGGTTGTCGTTTAATGATTGACCCCAAAATTTTGTTGTAACTTCTTATTTTGTAAGTTTGTTGTAACTTCTTACTAAAAGACCTAGATATATTTAACTTAAAAAAAATAAAAAAATGTAAACATAAATAAAACAAGTCCATTGGATGTAGCTTGGGTGGTTGGGAGGAATGGTTGTTACCC
>JASDQU010502400.1:74680-87786 GCA_032191745.1 Picea mariana
TATTTAAATTTAGTAAAGAAATATTGTATATTATCAAAAGTTTTAGGGTCTAAGGTATTCAACTTTACCTCAAGCATATGACCTTGCATCTCACCCTGCTTTCCAAAGAGTCCTTCCAGGGTGGTCCAGATATCGTTTGGAGTCTTGCATGCAGCAACATGAAACCATAGATCAATGGAGATTAACTAAAAAAGTAGTCATGTGGCCTCATCCTTACGGTTCGCCCATCTCATGTTCTTAATCATTGATGTAGGTTTTGTTTCTGTCGCCATCGTCAAATTATACAGTCCTATCCTTCTGAGTTGGAATTATTCCTTGGGCTTCCAATCAAAATAATTGTATGGTGTGAGGATTACCACCAAGTTTGACTATATAATAGTTTTCCTATCCATCTCTTCCACTGTTTCTAAGAACCCCTCAAAATTTACTCTCAATCCGCAAGTGAAAAATTAAGAAATCACAACAGAAAGGGCACTTTAAGTGAAAATCCATATTAGTTTCAGGAGACAATATTCCGACTTACTTTCTGATAAAAGGGTGGTGATTCTCGCCAAATGATTGAAAACCCACTTGCATAATGGTTCTATTTACTTCTCACGCTAGTTGTTTCCTCAAACACTTAATATTTGGGGATAAATCACTATAGAAAGGTACGACCACTCATTCATATCAGTTTCAAGAGGCTATCTTCCGGTTTACTTTCCGATCAAACAATGAGGAATCTATCCAAACAGTTGAAAACCCACTTGTATAATGGGTCGATTTACTTCTCTTAGGAGTCGTTTCCTCAAAAAATTAATATTTTTGGAGAAATCATTGCTGAAAGGTACAAACACGAATTTAGCTCGTCAAAACTTTAATTTTCCTTATTCTTTGTCTTGTCTGGCTTGCTCCAAGTAGTGTATCTCTCATACCATGTCAGTGTTTCATGGAAACCTACACAAGAGATCTAGCTAAAGCATGCACAAACAAATCTTATCAAGAAAAGGAAGAGAGATACATAATGAAGAGTGAGAATCAATGTATATTATGATCTAATCAAGGAGTGAGTTATCTTCACTCATATAGGAAATGACATCGTATAATTATGAATGCATGCATAATAGTGATGGTCTAATATTAGAAAGTGTAAAATATAACTAGTCAGTTAACTCCCAGTGAACTAGTGTGCCAAAAATAGAAATTTCTCCAACATTTTTTAGCCATATAAATCACTTTATATGTGATATTCATCTTCTTATATTTGCAACGATATAATTTTTTCCCAAATCTGACTCCCGGATCTCAAGATATGAGCTCGTAAAGTTGAGTTGTCACACAAGCCCATTTAAAATGAAGCTGATTGATATTTTACTTTTTCAGAAAATTTTGGAAAATTTCATCTCTCAAGACCTTTTCCATAACCATCTTCATCAAAATACCTTTCCAACAGTCCAAATTTTTTTGCAAACGGAGGTTGGGAGCTCAAGATACAGCCTTTTCAAGATCGTGACTCAACCACGGTTGATCAAGTTTGATGGGTAAATGTGGGCCCTTGGATTCAATTTCGACCTCTTTTGTTAAATTTTGACTTTTATTCATAATTATTATCCCACATGAATGGGTTTTTAATAATATTTAGTGTATATATTGAAAAATGTAATATACACTTAGTAAGAATCAAAGGAAGACTATGGAGATTGTATTTTTTTTTAAGTAAAAAGGATAGGACCTGTTATATTATCATTATCAAGATACAATGACTGTTTACGATGCCAGCTGTCCCACCTAAACAAGAAACTGAGATAGATGGGCATCCTGTGCCATGTGTTTCCCAGTAAACAAAATTAACAGAGTTCCGTCCTGCCTGAAGGAAACCAGGACTTCCACCCATTAAGTTTAAACTGTATGCCATAAACTAGTTACAAAGTAACTAAGGTCTAACTGGCCCAAAGCCTGGTTCGAAAACAGAAAAAGAAAATTTCTAACCAAGAACATCATTGAACCTCTTAGCCGGTGCACTCATCCTCGTCCCTGTGCTTTCGCCATCCGGCTGGAAGCGCGTAGGCCTGCGCGCACGTTGGGCATTGGCGTTTTGGAAGAGTTCTAGAATGAGCCACGAACAACATGTCAAGACGTTGATCAATTCGGGTGAGGCGGAAGAATTGGTCTTCAAACATTCTTCTCAGATTGAAGATGAGAGCGAGGTACCCTGAGTTGGTGAAGAGTTGCTGGTCCTGCCAGTGGCTTTCGACAGAGGCTGGTGGAATGGGCCCTGTTGCTCCCTCACTTGCATGTGCTGGTCGATTGGAAATCTGGGTCGCCACTTCCATAGATGCACCAGGGGGTGAGTCTCTATTTCCTTGGGTGCGGGACGAGGTCTCTTCCTCTACATAACAAGTGGTTAAATTCTCCACTAGGCTATGGGCTCTGGGACCAAGCGGATTGCCCGAAGGCGGAATCTTGTCATCTGAGCCGAAATCTGTGGGTGGATTCCAATTATCTAGGACTGTGAACAGAGGGAGCTTGGGATAGCTCTGCAATGCATCTTCCAAGGTAATCTCTTCCACGTACTCCATTGGAGGCGTTCGTGGTTTCTTACGCCTTCGGAGGGACGCCATGGCTAACGCCTGCTCAAATTTCTTCTGTCTCTGGCGTCGAGATTCGGCTATGTACCAAGCGGCACCCCTGCATGGATTACCTCTTGCTCTGGGCATGGTGGAGACCCTGGAGATGACCAGGGTTCCTTGCGAATGGAAGGCTCTACTCCAAAGCTTCAACGGGACCCAAAACTGTTGCTCCGGTGGAATGAACTCTGCATTTGATGCTGCAATGGGAGAGTGTCGCTTTGTTCTGTCAAGGTGGGTGATAAGGAGGAGGGAAACCGTGACTGCCATAGCCATTAAGGCTTGCTGCTGAGTGCGCTGGTGCACTGTATCGATCACTTGCGTGAAGGGGCTCATCGCCTGGGTTTGGCTACGCAGATTCATACTCGGTTAATGAATGAGGGGATGGTCGCCGGTGGATGCATTAATGCTGCATCCCGATGTTGTCCCGTGTGGCTCCAGTTTGCGATGTGGCACCCCATCCGAGGGTTGTAGATCTCTGGTGGCTAAGGTTTGGCACCAAGTGGAGATGTCTGAGTCTTCTGAGATATGGGCCTCCCAACATAAGTGTTCGGTTCCCATTTCGACTGCTTCATTTGCTAGGCAATCCGCTATCCTGTTTGCATCTCGCTTCACGTGGGAGGGTGTGATGCTGAGATGGGGTTGGAGGAGGCGGTTAAAGTTCTCTAGCAATCCAGAGAGTCATCAACTTGGTGATTTTTTTGAAGGGTGGCCTCCATGAAGAATTTTGGTGATTAACTTGATGACAATTTGTGAGTCCCCCTCCAAGATAATCTTGTGATGATCTTTGTCCATAGCTGCTTGGAGACCCCTCAATAGTCCTATTAGCTCTGCCACATTGTTGGTTGTTTCCTCTAGGAAGCCAACAACTAGACCAAGGATCTTGCCATTTGAATTTTTGAGTACTGCTCCATATCTTGTTGTTCCTGGGTTTCCTTTGGAGGCCCTATCAAAATTTATTTTTATGAAATTTGCTGGAGGGGGGGAACAAGTGGTTGGACTAGTCTATTGGTGCTTATGCATCCTTGGTACTGGTTGATTGATTAGAATGGGATGCTAGCTTTGAAGAATTCAGTGTTCCTCTAAGTTGCAGTTAAGGTCCTCTTCTTTCCATGATTTACTTCTGATTGTTTCCTTAATTAGTGAGCTGATTTTCTCCCAGGTGGCTTCCGACGTGGAAGCTTGGGAGTGAAAAATTCTCTTATTCAGTTCCTTCCAAATTTTCTAGAGAATGAATCCTGGTAGAAGCTTCCAAATGTGATTCAGAAGGGGATTGTTGTAAGTGATATAGTCCCAATTCTCAATTGTGTCATTGATGTTGCTCCGATGTTGGTTGGATTTGCACATTATTTGCGCTCCTTGGTCCCAGATTTGCTGGCTGAAGTGGAATCCATTGAAGAGATGTTCTTTGGTTTCCTCTTGTTGGTAGTAGAGAAAAAAGAGAGATGATTCAATGAAGCCTCTTTTTCTGAGGTTATCCCAGGTTAAGGCTCGGTTGTGCACCACTAGCCACAAGAAGGTGGAAACCTTAGGCTAGAGAGCGGGGTTCCAGACTTTGCTCCATATGGGATCCTTGTTTTTGTCTTGGTGATTTCCCTGTAGGAAGTAAGCTTATTTTATTGAGAAAGTGCCAGCTGTGGAATACCCCCATATTAGGATGTCCAACCCTTCTCTTTTGGGTATTTTCCAGCGGTTAGCTTGAAATTGCCAGCTCTGCAGATTGAGATTTTCCGGGACTCCAAGATATTGATTAGAGACTTTCCATTGGCGCCATTGATGTTGTTGTTCTTGAGGTTTCCAAAGGTCCTTAACCCATAGGGAGGTATCCTGATTGAGAGCTCTTTTGAGATTGGATAACTCCTCCATTTCGTTCAGGGGTTTGAATTGCTGCCATGAGTCTTGCCAGAACCTGGCGCTTTCTCCATTTTAGACCTCCCAAAAGGCATGGTTTTGGACCAATGTGCAATTTTGCCAGGCTGTGTTCCAGATATTGGAACCTTGAATTCGATTATTGTGCCTGATTAGCTAATTATCTGGTGTAAGGGGGGCGTACTTTTGTTTCCACATTTGTGCCTCGACAGCTGTTGGGGTTTTTAGCCATTGCCACCAGATTTTGGCTCCCATTACTTGATTGAGTTTCCCTAGATCTCAGAGTCCCAATCCTCCTTGGATTTTTGGCGTGAAGAGTCTGTCCCAGTTTACTAGAGCCCATTTCTTGTTAGGTTGGTGACCATGCCAGAGAAAGTTTCACTGGAGGTTTCTAATGGCTCTGATTACCTGTTTAGGAGCAGCAAGGGCGGTGAAGAGATAGGTAGGTAGGTCTTGTGAAATAGACTTGAGGAGGACCATCCGAGAAGAAATATTGAGGGGTCTGAAGGTCCAATTGCTTAGCCTATTGGAGATGGAAAGGAGAAGGCTATCCCAGGAAATGGATCTGGCAGTCGCACCCATGAGGGGAACACCTAGATAGTTGGATGGAAGGGAGCTCCTGGGTATTCCTAGAAGTCTGGAAATATGGATTTGATCGAAAGCCAGTGTATTAAAAAAGTGGAGTTTGGATTTGTCTAAGTTAAGGGACATGCCTGAGGCTTTAGTTAAGTCAGAGAGGATAGAGTTGAGCTGGTTGGCCTCCCAGACCATTGGGGAGTTCAGAAGGAGGGTGTCATCAAAAAATTGACTATGAGAGGGCGCTGGATGAATGTTGTGAAGGGGTAGGCCTTTGAGAGAGACGTCGGTGACTGCTGCCTTGATATATCTTCCCAGGCCTTCCTCCATAAGTATAAACAAGAAGGGCGAGAGGGGGTCCCCTTGCCTGATGCCCCTGGAAGGTGAAAAAGGTCTGGTCAGGACCCCATTTACTAGGATGGAGAAGAAGGCTGAGGAGGTGAGATTTAGGGTCTAGTTCACCCAACACTGATCGAATCCAAAAGATTCTAAGACAACTTGAAGATATTGCCAGCTGGCCCTGTCAAAAGCTTTTGAAAGGTCAAGTTTGATTAGCATACCTGGGGTCCTTGAAGTCTTGAGGGAGTGGATGACCTCGTGAGCCAGGATGATGCTATCCATGATTTGTCTTCCTTCTACGTACCCTGCCTGTTCCTTGGAGATGACATGTGTCAAAATGGGTTTGAGTCGGTTGGCTATCACCTTCATTATGATTTTGTAGATAACATTGCAAAGGGAGATGGATATGAACTTTTTAGGGTTTGTGACTCTTTCTTCTTTTGGAATGAGGGTGAGAAAGGTGGCGTTGAGAGCCAGTAGGACTAGGCCTGATGCTCTCGATTCCTCTACTACCTCCCATACTTCTTTCCTCACCAGGTCCCAACAGTGGTGGAAAAAATCAGTGGTGAACCCATCCGAGCCTGGGGACTTTCCCAGAGGCATGGTTTTTACTGCTTGATCCACTTCCTTTTAGGCGATGAGCTGTGTTAATGCAGGGTTTTGCTCAGAGGTTACCAGGGAGGGTATGTGACTGGTGACTCTTTGGATGGCTGCCATTCTGTCCTCCTTGGTTTCCATTAGAAGGTCCTGGTAGTAATTGATCAGCTCAGCCTCAATTTTAGAGTGTTCTCTGACTGGGTTTCCCTGGCTATCCTCTAAGTGGGTGATTCTGTTGACGTGGCGCTGGTGCATCATAGCTCTGTGAAAGAATTTTGTGTTCTTTTCCCCTTCCTTGAGCCATTGTACTCTGGATTTTTTCTTCCATAGAATTTCCTCTTGCTTTCTTCTCTCTTCTAATTGTTCTTGGATCTTCGCCTCCTCTCTCATTAGTTCAGTGGTTCTGGATCCAGAAATGAAGGTTTTTTGTATCTCCGCCAGCTTGCTCTCTATGTTCTGTATGCTTTGAAGTATATTTCCAAAGTTGTTCTTGTTCCATTGTTTCAACAACTGCTTAAAGTTTTTGAGGCACTACTGGAATTTATACATGCTAGTGCCATGGTTTATTTTCGCCTGTGCCCACCAAGATTTGGCTAGCTGCTGAGAATCTGGGTGTGAGAGACATAATTTTTCAAAGCGAAAGGGCTTGTACTTGGGTGTCTCTCATGTGTCTAGATTAAGAGCAAGAGGCCAGTGGTCTGAGCCAGATTTTGGTAGAATAATACTTTCCAGATAAGAGCCTATCTCCATTAGTTCCTCAGTGACTAGAAAGCGGTCCAGTCGACAAGCAATGCGTTGATTGCCTGATCTACGATTGGACCAGGTGAAAGTGCCATTGCTATTTTCTATATTGACTAATTTTAGATGATCAATGAGAGTTTTGAACTTATCGTTGTCTTGCTCAAGTTTCTTGGTGCCGCCTATTTTTTCCTCCAGCGACAGGATCATATTGAAGTCACCTCCTAAGATCTAGTTTTAAGTTGTCACCAGAGTCTTGATTAGTTCGAGCCACTCCATGAGTTTGTCTTTGTCCTGTTGGCTATGGGGGCCGTAGACATTAGTGATGGCTCCTTCCTGATTCGAGCCAATAACCTTGAAGTGAGATGTTATTGTACCTACAGTTGAAAAGGGTTTGCTGATAGTGATATTGGATGGGTTCCAGAGGATAGCAAGGCCTCCTGAGGCTCCTGTGGAGTCTGTTGAAATGGAGTTGCATTCTTTCCAGATATGCTGAAGGATGGTTTCAACTTCTATTCCTGCGCATTTGGTTTCCTGTAACATTAGAATGTCTGGATTTTCTGCCTTGATACAGTCTCGGAGGATCCTTTGTATGGATCTACCGTTGAGTCCTCTAATGTTCCAGGTGATGATCTTCATCATTAAGAGGGTGGTGTTGTGTGGAGGTATCCCTCCAAAAGCTTATGGATCTGACCTGAATTTATCATGAGATTTCCCGCCTCCTTGATAATTTGTTGTGCTATTTTTCTCCCTCGTCTTTTATTCTCGCGGAGGACTCTTTTTGAGCCTGAACTCATGTCCGTGGCTATACCTAGGCGTGCTATGGATCCTGCTGAGGAATTGAGAAATAATTTATGTACCTTGCGCAGTTTTTCTTCAGGAAGGGTCTGCAGGTCCTTTTGATTCATGGCCTCCTTGAGCTTTTCTAGATCTATGCCTACTAGATCTCTGTCGTCCAGCTACATTGGGGTATCCCCATCCCCGTCTCCTCTTTCTTCTATGTAGGTTTTATGACTTTGGGGAGGGGGGGAAGGATTTGGGATGTCTCCTTGAGCCTGTTGCGAATCCTTGTGTGGGTCTTGGATTTCCTCATCTTCTGGCAGCCGATTTAGAATCTCATAAGAGTTTTTGGTTGTGATTTTTTGTTTGGGATCTAGGATCTGCCTCCTTGGTGGGTTTCTTTTTTTTTCCGCAACCGTGGTGAAGCCATCTTTCTGTGTGGTGTCATTTGCTTTGGTGGCTAGTTTGATCAGGGGGCAATCTCTAAAGAGGTGGACATGCTCATGACATCTCCTACAGTGAAAGGGAATGTGCTCGTAATCCAGAGTTTGTTGCCAGTCCTCACCTTGGTATTCGAGATTCATCGCTCCAGGGAGTTCCTTGGAAATGTTCATGTAAACATAGATCTTGGCATATGAAGTATATTTTCGTTGCCTTGTGGCCTCTGAAGCTTTGACATACTATCCTAGAGTGTTGCCTATGCCCATTAGAATCTCCTCCAGCCAGAACTCTTGCAGTAAGGAATATAGGTAGATCCATACAAGGTCCATGGTGAAGTCTTCTTTGTCTGGGATAAATCTTTCAGTCCAAAAATGTAAGAATATCCCTGTTGAGTTGTAGAAGTACGACCCGTTTTCAAATATCCTGTCCCTGTCTTCTAGATTGTATAGAATGATTGTGAAGAAGCCTTTGGAGCTGAGTTGAACCTCATAGTCCCCCTTAGGTTTCCACCAGTGCTTGATCCATTTGTTGAGATCCCTCTCTATTGGCCAGAGTCCCAGGAACTTGCCAATGAGGGCATGCTCTCTCATAAATTGTGTGTGTTCTCCTACTCTGGTTGAGCTAATGAGGTATCTTGGTGTTTTATCCATTTGTGGTATGCATTTGCCCGGATCCCATCCTCGAGGTGCCTTTAGATGGGAGGTTCCCACCTCCGTCTCCATTTCCTTCATGAGGCCTTATTCTCTGGCCAAAAGCTGTTCATGTACCTGCAGGGGCGGCTCGAATGTTGGGCGTTTCGCTCTGGTACCAGAGCGATCGTTGGCAGTGATATTGCGGTATGAGGGGGGTTTCCCCCCTCTTCTGTGCCCATTCCGACGTGTCACTAGGATTCGATTGACCTCCTCTCATCGCTAAAAATTTGCTGCGCGGGTGTTCTGTGTCTGGTCTGCAGCAATCTGCGCCAAATTGAGGCTAGGGTTTCCTCAGAGCTTCGCCGGTGCTGTATCCATCCATAAGATCCGTAAGAATACTCATTATTCTACTATGGAGATTGTTGATTATTTGGGTTGGTTTTCATTGATGTCAACCTTTGAAGAAAGTCCGGTAGCAAATTCCGGTAGCACAAAGGTTTGGGTAATGAACCCAAGTTTGTTTGATGTATAATGGTATGCGTTTTAATATATTTGAAGGTAAGACTATTCTATATGGATAGTTGAGGTGATGGAATTAATGGGGTGGTATGTGGAATGTCACATAACTCCTCACGGTAAGAGAGTTATGGCCATGTGAAGTTGGAGAATCCTCATGGATCATCTAGAAGCCCCAAAAGGTCAAAGTAGTCAAAGTGGTTGCAAAGAAGAAATTATTTAAATAATAAAGTGAAGTGATGAGTGTACTATAAGTCAAAGTGGATATAAAAGAAATTATTTTAATAATAATGTTAATGGAGAAATTACTAAGTGGACAAGTGCTTAGAAGTGGGTTAGCCCTAAAATAAGGNACAAAATAAATTATTTAAACAATAAATTTAATGGAGAAATTACTAAGTGGACAAGTGGTTAGAAGTGGGTTAGCCCTAAAATAAGGAAAGTGGTTTAAGATGGTTAGAAGGTAACCCCTTGGGGAATCTACATAAAAGTATAAATAAGAGGAAAGGGTCTCTCATTTAATTACAATTGAGCATATTAAATATCTACAAGGGATTGAAGTAACCAAAGGATATATAAGGCTAATTTCAGAGGGAAGGTGAAGTAAAGAAGGACGAAAATCAAGGAAGGATAAATTCTTTTGATGATGCTTTCTAAGGTATGTTATTTACAAGTCATCTCACCATTTTCACAATAATTTTTTTTCTAGAATGATTTAGACCACGAACTATGTAGTTCGTTGAGGAAACATATCCAAGTAGTTGTGATAAAAATTTCAGAATGTGGGTCATTGTATTTTTGGAGTTACACTCCGTGGAAAATAGGGTTTGTGGCTAGTCTTGAAACTAATCTAAAACAAGTGTTTTGGGTAAAAACGCCATAACATATTCATAATAGATCCAAATTCAGTAAGAAAAAATGTGTTGGTCCAAGTACATTCTGTAGTATTTTTTGTACCATTTTCAGATCCATAAAACAAATATTTTGTGCGGGGCATGCTCTAAAAGATCACTCTCTAGAATAAGCCATAATTCAACAAGGTATGCCATTTTTGCTATAACTCCTTTTCTGGGAGGTTCCAAGAAATTAAACCTGGAGAAATTGCAAACAAGACACTAAAGAAAATTATGTACATTTTTAGACCTTTATTCATTACAGGTACATAGTTATGATTATTGTAAGTTAGGGTTGTTGACTAATCTAAAACTAGTCATGTGAGACTAAAGTAAAGTTTGATGAAAATGCTAGTCTCTTGTTGTTAAAGCTAAGGAAGGTTTTCAGGTATGTGATCATATACACCAAGTCTATTATAGAGTTACAAATCAGATTTGGATGATGAAATTGATGAGGGATTTTGGTTGAGGTACATGTTGGGTGCATGGTTGAGACAAGTAGTTGATGATTTGGCACACACATGAGGTGTATAGTTGATGATGTTGGTACACCTTGATGAGTCATATTTTATTTGTATTTGATTAATCATTGGTACATATTTGGTGCATGGTTGATGCACTTGTGGTACATGTTGATTACAGGTTGTTTGGTGCATGTTGTTACATGTTGTTTGGTGTAGGTTTATTGGTACAGGTTTAGAGCAGTATATCTCACAGTGATAGTGTGACAGTGGTTCCATTATTCTACTTCTATGACAAGGAGGTTGGATGGGGAAAGGACAAGTGGTTGTAGCCACCTTTTGGCTGTAGCCAGAGAACATATGGGGTTGTATCCTCCTTCTGGTTGTAGCCAGAGAATTGGGGAGTTGGAGCTTCCCTCAGGTTGTAGCCTGAGAAACTAGGGGGTTGGAGCCTCCTTCCAGTTGCAGGTGGAAAACAAGGGAAGTTGGTGCTTCCAATGAATGTAATTCTTAAATACATATAAGAAAAATCATTCTGTGGTTTTCTCCCGCTTTGGGTTTCCACGTAAAAACACGGGTGTACTGTGTATGTGTATGATTGCTCATTTTTTATTTACTCTGCAACTATTGGATGATAATGATACATTGATATAACACATTCATTTTGTGGTTAAAAAAGATTACATTTCTTTATTACTGATTCACCCCCCCTCTCAGTAATCCAACAGAGACTTGTAGCTCGACCCTTTATAAAATTAATGAATAATTAAAATTTTGACTGCCCAATCATAGTCCACCTCATGCCTAGTCAACTCCTAGTGGAATCCTCATAATCACCCAGTTATCATGAGTCAACATCCACATCATCACCGCATGTCTCTGTGTAATAGGATATCAGATCTTCCACATGTCACCACCTAATTTGTTGCCATGTGTCATCATTTCACTTGTTACCATGTGTCACCAATGCTTAATTGCCATGTGTATTCCATGTGTCACTTCAAGATATGCCCATGGAACTTAGGATAAGAGAAATATTATTAAAATAATCTGGATAATAGGCGGGGTTACATGCAAGTTAGAAAGTCCAAAATTGACTAAGTGTTGGAAGATTTACACAATAAAGGGTAGTAAAAAGACATTAAGTGTTGGAAGATTTACACAGTAAAGGGTAGTAAAAAGAGTTGTGAAAATTCTAAGTGCAGGTGTCCTATGAGGGTGACGGAAGTCGAAGGTTCATTGTGAGGTTAGGGAACATAAAATATGAGTTCACAAGTCAAAACTTGATGTAACTCATGAAATTAAGTAAGTATAACTAAAAAAAAGGAAAAATGAATGTGAACGTGGAAATAACTATGTATGGAAGGAGAACAAGGAAAACATGGCTAAGTGTGGAAAATAGTAAGGGGAAAATGGGAGTGATGAGGCAATGAGAAAAATGACTAAGTATAGAATGAAAGGAGAATTAAGAGAGATTAAGGGAGAAGAAAGGAGAGGAGAACATGAAACTTAGAAAAATTCTTGCTATTTCTTCTTGTAATATTTCTGTTGGACTTCTGGACAAAAATATGCATATCTTGGTCATAGAGACTCAGATTCTGATTCCGCAAAATTCATGGTGAATCTGAGACTGAGGGATACACCATGAACTTATAAGAGTTCAAAAATTGTCTTCTTTCGATATCAAATTTTTTATTAATCCAAGAGTAGGAACATATATGTGACTAAATTTTGGTCCACAATTGGCTTGAACTGCGAGACAATGACCCCCTATGGATTTTTGAGAACACTGGAATATTAAGATAAATTTCCTTCTCCATTGGGATATGGAGTCATATTCAAAATAGATTCTGTAATTATTTTTCTTTCATGGAGTTATCTTCAAACTTCAATATAAAAACTGTCTTATTGTGCAAAACTAAATCTGAAGAAACAAAATATGTACATACATGATCTACCTACCCCAACTTACTTGAAAGAAAGGGGAACTTTAGGTATAGGTAGATTTCCAATGGATACATTCAAGCATTGACTTGATTTTTGGAATGAACTCCATTTCTATGGAACATATTGAAACTTTTACCATTGAGTTAGGGGTACTCTCAATATGTACTGGAGAAAGATTGAACAAGGTGTGTTGAGGGCTTGATTAGGTTGCTTATCCAACAATGCTTTGGAACCATAATTCAATGAATCCAATTATTAACTACTCAATAATATTATTATCTTTGATTGGATGAGGAATTTACAATCTTTGAATACATTCATAGTTATCCTTATTTCCAAACACTTCCAAGGTTCTTGATTCATCAACAATGTTTTGAAAAGACTCTTCCTTCTTGTAAATGCAATCTTGCTGATCATTCTTCTCAAGATTAATTTATTCCAACATTTCTTCTTGTTTCAAGCGATCTTGTGATGTTTGATCATTTGTTGCAAGGCTGGAATATTTTTTAACATTTGGTGAAGGTTTCTCGATTTCATTCTCAAATTTGCTGCTTGAAATCTCTTCATATGGACTATATAGGAAGCTAAATTTTTCTTCTTGTGAATTGGAATTTTCATCTTCTTCTTCAACAACATGACTTGACTTAGAAATTTCATCCAATCTTTGATTAGATTCTTCTTCAAAATTGGTCACTTCGTTGTCTTTCTTCC
>JASDQU010502400.1:92321-102711 GCA_032191745.1 Picea mariana
ATTGAAATGCAAATAAATCTAATAATAGCTTAAACATTAACACATACAAGAAAAATATTTTGGAAGAATACAAGAAGAACATTCAAGAACTTAGCTTTGTGCCCAATTCAGAGGCTCAAGCATACATCTATGAGAAATGGTGTAGAAGAATATAAAGAGTGGAGAATATGGAGATCTCTTTTCTTTTATCAGAATATTGACTATGTGTCCATTGATGTACCTTATTCTTCCTCTGATATTCTTCCTTGCCCCTCTGATAATTATGATTATTCAAGACTTTGATAAATCCCTTCTTCTTCTTTTAAAATGAGATCTTCTAACTACTTTGAGTAGTTAGGGTTTTTTCCCTTCTTGAAATTCCCATACAAGTTTATTATTGAAACATTCCCTTTAATTAATGCTTCATTAAGTCCTAATTAATAAATTTACATCATTAGTACTTGAATATTTCAAATGGGCAATTTTCCCTTTTTTAATAAAAGTTTTTAAATAAACTTCATATTTTATTTTCATCGTATTATATTTCCAAGGTTATATATTTTTCCCAAATCTGACTCCAGGATCTCAAGATATGAGCTCGTAAAGTTGAGTTGTCAAACAAGCCCATTTAAAATGAAGCTGACTGATATTTTATTTTTTAGAAACTTTTATAAATTTTCTTCTCTCAATACCTTTCCCATAATATTCTTCATCAAAATACCTTTCCAAAAGTCCAAATGTTTCTACAAATGGAGTTTGAGAGATCAAGATATAGCCTCTACAAGATCGTGACCCAACCATTGTTGATCAAGTTTGATGGGTAAATGTGGGCCCTTGGATTGAATTTCGACATATTTTGTTAAATTTTGAATTTTCTTCATAATTATTATCCCACATGCATGGGTTTTTAAGAATCTTTAGTGTATATATTGAAAGGTGTAATATACACTTAGTAAGAATCAAAGGAAGACTGCAGAGACTTGTAGTTCGACTCCTTAGAAAATTAATGAATAATTAAAATTTTGACTTCCCAATCATAGTCCACCTCATGCCGAGTCAACACCCAGTGGCATCCTCGTAATCATCCAATCAACATGATTCAACATCCACATCATTTCCATGTGTCCTTGTGTGATAGGATATCATATTTTCCCGATGTAACTCATGAAATTGACTAAGTGTTGGAAGATATATAATGGATTACATGAAAAATGGAAATAACTAAGTATGGTAGGAGAATAAGGAAAAAATGGATAAGTGTGGAAAATAGTAAGGGGAAAATGGGAGTGATGAGGAAATAGGGAAAAACAACTAAGTATAGAATGAAAGGAGAATGAAGAGAGGTGAAGGGAGAGGAAAGGAGAGGAGAACATGACACTTAGAAAAAATCTTGCTATTTCTTCTTGTAATATTTTCACAAGACTTCTAGACAAAATTATGCATATCTTGGTCATAGAGACGTGAATTATGATTTTGTGAAAGGCATGGTAAATTTGAGACTAAGGGATACGCCATGAACTTATAAGAGTTCAAAAATTGTCTTCTTTCAATATCAATTTTTTTATTAATCCAGGAGAAGGAACATATAGGTGACTAAATTTTGGTGAACAAGCCATTGGGTTGGAAATACATTCTATTATTTTTTAAGACAAGGAGATCCCTCTCTTTCAGGTTTATCTTGAAATCAAGTTTTTATACGAAGCAATTAATCTCACTCCAAAGGATATAGTACCAATGTAGATAGGCACTCTCAACATGGAGAAAATACACAAGGCTTTCTTTAATGGTGCATGCAAAGGTACCCTAGATTTATGTGGGTCAAGGGGGGTTATTTATGTTAAGAAGTTCACAAGAATGAGTCATTAAAAGATGGTTTAGATGTAGACATAAATAACATGGATGCGTGGAAGGCATTAGCTATTCTGTTAAATATGGAAAAAAAGTATGGGGTCACACATATTCAGGTCTTGAGAGACTCCAAACAAGGGATTGATTGGTTAATGTAGGGAAAATAGGTATTCAAAATATTGTTCTAATGCCATTGTTTTTTCATGTTAAGTTGGAAAATTAATCCTTTTCTATTATAACCTATTCTCATAATTATAGGTAGCAGAGAAAAAACGTTGAAGCTAATGACTAGTAAGAAAAATGTTGGGATTGGTGGAAGGTTCTTTGGAAATTTCAGAATAATAAGTTGACATTCCTAAGCATTGAGGCCCTTGAGGCCCTTGAATGTAGTATAACCTAATTCAATCAAGTCTTTTTGTTCTTTTTTAAGACTCTAGATCTTGTTTTTATAGCAGACTTAGTTGTACTGTGAATATGTTTAAAGGGGTTATCCCTCTTCTTGATGTATTATTTAGACCAAGAGTCCAACACTTTATTGAATTTTGGTGATTTCATAATGCTAGCGAAAAATTATCTTTGTCGTTTTCAACAAATTAAAATTGTGGAATGCTTAAGGTATCTTCTAAATGTAACATTTTGTTTTTCTTCTTGAAATGAAAGGTATGTTTAAAAAAAATATTATAGTATAAACATTATTATAATTAATAGTATATATATTACCTATAGGTATGTTTAATAATAATAAATATTCTAAACTATTTTATATTAATTATATAATTATTATAATATTAAGTATATATCCATTATTATTATTATAATATTATTTACTAATTAATCATCATCATTATCTATTTTTAAGATCATGATCAAGTCATACACCAAATTGGTGTATGAGACCCTCTTCACATAGCGATTTGATTGCTAAAGCCTACATAGGTATACATACCCTACCCCCCTTTGCATATGAACCTATGACCTCCAAGGAGGTGTTACACATTATTTTGGTCACCCTAGTGATCAACTGACGACATGTGCATAACTCACTTCCATGTTCCCTAAAAAACATTAAAAGAGACTTTCTCCATGAGAAAAGTGGGTTAGATTTTCTTCCTTAAAAAATATGTCAAAATATATCGTCACACCCTGCTCTATACTTGGGGTGCGATGATGCTTGATCGTCGCATGCTGCACCAAAGATGGAATGCGACGTCGTCAAAGGCTTTCTGTGCATAGGGTGTGGCGATGCTTAAACAAGGATAAAGTGAAATTCACAATTGTTCTAGAAGGGAATCTTCTAGAAGATGAGGTGGCCTCCGATTGTTTTGGATATTACTCACTTCTCTAATTTAGTGGGAGAATCCTAATATCCTCATCCATCCCTCTTTCATCCTATATAAAGAGGGATCTCTTATGGAAAAGGATAAGGTTTGAAAAGGCTTGCATATGCATGAAGAGTTCTGCTACAGATTATACTTTATATAGCTTTTCTTTAGCTCTCTAAGTCAGATTGTGGATCTTCTTCATCAAAGGCATTGGACAAAAGGTGTGTGTGTTGGAGCAAAGAGTCATTGGAAGGGACCTTGCAACATCAAGGCATGGGTTGTATTCTCCACTTCCATTTTAATATAAAGAAAAAATACATTTCTTCTCTATAAAGGTGTCTTGACTTTTATTGTATAAATCCTTGATCTTGTACATATAATTCATTGGAATATATATATCTTTGTTCTCTCTCTTTGTTGGTTTTTGATTCTTAAGCAGTTTCACCATCCCAAAAATCCAAAGATGGAGCGACAAGGATGACACTAGCGAGGATCAAGCATCATTTAAAAGGTATGTCAGTTGTCTCTCTCTGAACTAGTTTATATGAAAATGAAGTCTAAGGTGAAGTTTGTATTCTGTCTTGTTTTGTTCTAAATTCTCGTGGAAGTTAGGGAGATTAGTTTGTGTCCACACTTACCGATTTGTCCGATAACAAAATTGGCGACCATACCGGGGATACAAATTATTTTGGTTTTTTGCCTCTTATTTTCTTTTAGACTACCTTCTTTTGGTCAATTTCATTCTCTGAGTTTGTCGGTGATTCATCTTGACTCCCTGGGTCTGAAGGTTCATTGAGAAATTTTGTCATTCTTCCAAATTTTCTTTATATTCAAATATTGTCGCACTGTGTCCTATTTTTAGCTTGGGACGAATTTTTGTCATCGCACTCTACTTGTGTAGACCATGGAGACAATGTCACACTATGTAATGATCCCAAGCCATTATGCAAGGATCATCACTGTTTTGGTGTCTTTTTAAAACTTTTTCTAAGTGAGGTATTTCGTCAAACACTTTGCTGATCTACCTTTTAGATGTGTTTATATGTGTGTATGTAGCAAATAATAGAAAGAGATAACCATGGAACATACCTCAACCATATGCAATAAGATAGGCAAGCCAAAACATCTCAATTTTTCTTTATTCATAAAATAGAGAAACCTGCTACAATGAAGATGCCGATCTAGAATGCTCAACAGATGGCCAAGAAGATAGACAATAGATAAGAGCCGCTACAAAATTCTCCCGCTAATACAAAAGATGCCCCCAAAGGATGAATGAGAAATGAAGACCAATACAAGCAGATCTGAATGCCAAACTCTTTTGCTGAAGAATGCCACGCTCCAATAAAAGGCTAAAACCCTCAATAACTCGGCCTTGCTGACAAAAGTGTCCAATCTCCCTAATAAATATGCCAACTGATAGATCGAGTGATGGTAAGAACGACCCAGGTGACCGAATCTCCAAGATCCCTCTCAATCTCTGTAGATCTGAAATTCCCCACTGAATGGTGCACCCCACTTGATGACTAAAACCCTAGATGATTCGGCCCTGCTACCAAAAGTGTCCAATAACCCTAATAAATATGCCAACTGATAGATCNGTGATGGTAAGAACAACCCAGGTGACCGAATCTCCAAGATCCCTCTCAATCTCTGTAGATCTGAAATCCCCCACTGAATGGTGCACCCCACTGGATGACTAAAACCCTAGATAATTCGGTCCTGCTGAAGGAGGCCTCCAAATGCTCTGAAACTCTCTAGAAATATAGATCGGGACACTGCAATTCACTAGGTAAAGTCTCAGGGTCAGATATGAAGTGTAACCCCTCCAAACGGACTAGATCTGGAGCTCAAAAACGCCCTCCTTCTCTTCAATTCGCCCCACTACTCAAGAAATAATTTGAGCCATAAAACTGTCTTAGAAAGCACTAGATCGGATGTACAAGGCCCTGCAATGAAAACCCAAGTGATAGAATCATCAACAACCCTACCAATCTCCTACAATGAATCTCTCTCCAAAGATGGTGCGCCCCTCTGGCTGGAATCCCTCAACTGGTGTGCCCTCTCTCTATTTGCACATGAAACTGATGTAGAATCCTCCTACAACTGAGTAGATATGGAACTAGAATGGTGTGGGAGAGTATTTCATCTCCGAGACCAAGCTTGGGACAAGATAGGTGGAATCTTTCACCACCGAATCGTCCTCTAGGGTTTGTTATGTCAAAACCCTCAAAACCCCCAATATTGGGCTCACTAGCTAGAAGCCAGAAATCAAAATAAGATCATACATGAATGATGAGTAGAGGCCCTTGCATTCCTTTTATACTTTTTGGCTCACCTTGTCCCTCCAAAGTGACTTCCATTTTATTAATATTTAATTAATTAATTAAATTACTTTAATTAATTAATTAACCTTTTTACCTCTGAAAATCTCCTTATCTCTCCTTGTGGCTTCCCTGACCACTGAAAGTCACTTCTAGCCATCCAATCCTGTAGTGATGCTCCTCCTGATTCCAATGAGCTATTACACTGAGAGGTTCCTCCAAGTAATGTGCTCAAAATTCCCTCTTCAGTGATTTTAATTAAGTTATAGCTCAAAATAGTCAAAATCATGGAAATCGTCGGAATGAAACGAAACCAATGCCAACCTGTGCGGAATGGCTCATAATGATGGAATATGATGATAAATGCCAAATGGACCCCACAATGCCTCTCAAAGACACCTATACTCGCTATAACATCCATCTGGCTACTCTGGTCATCATAAGTCTCTGCCCTGTGATAATGTCCCAAAGTGGGGACATTACAGTCCTCCCTGCTAGAAAATTGCTTGTCCTCAAGAAATAGCCAAATCCACTCAACTAAAATGCCAGGATCCCATTTCCACCTGTGGGATACATAGTAGAACCCCTCGAAAGATGAACAATAGTGCACTCCACCCCCTGGATCCCATATCAGGAAGTGAACTGCAATACTCTGCGAAGCATAGTCCTGAAAGATATAAACCCTGTCAACCTCCTGCATATGACACATGGCCTCATCTCAGAATGAGTCCATCCTCCAAATCTCTACCAATATCCACATGGCCTCCATTAACTGCACATGCTGATGTCCGACCGAGGTGATGCAAGACCTCTGTGAGGCACCCGCAAGCGATGCGCTCCTCTCGACACTGAAGATCAATAGAAAGTTAGAATAACTTTCCCTTGCAATGGTCCACTCTCCCCTGTCGGTCAATGAACTGCTCAATCCTGCAATCCCTGGGTCCCATGCTAACCTCTATTGAAGATCCTCATGCTAACACTGCACTACTTTGATCATGACTGTCAGCCCCCTGCATACATCCTGAATCCTCCTCTCCTGGGTCCTCAAGCTGAAACACCTGTGACCACCGGACCTGCTGTCTAGAAACAATATCTGTAAAGGCATCTCTGTAGAAGAAGTACCTATCCAAACATCTCCATGCCCTATCATGATGATCACGTGAAAGGAAGTGTCTCGCCCCATAGGACAAGTACCTGCAGACCCACTCCCAACCAAAACAAGGTGGAGTGTGTGGCTCTCTGGTGCAACCTGGGTCAACATGAACATCATGCTAACAAAACAGACTCCTAGGTCCCATGGCAAGTTTGGAAGTTTATCACTTCCAATCTCCTCTAATTGCCCCTGTGTGAAGATAATCACTGTCAGAAGCCCTCTGTGCTCATTTGTCGTCACCTGGTTTATGATGCTCACCATCACGCACCAAGTCTCAACTGTCTGTCTAACACAGTCCACCTCTGACCTGCTATATGCTATAAAAGTACTCCTATCATGAAGTCTCTACCTACTCACTCTCCACACCCTCAGCCACGGCCTACCCCTCCTTATGCTTTTGTCTATGATAAAAGTGTCAGGACGGGCTAAAAGAAACATCTGCAGCTGACTGTAAGACTGAAAGGTGTCACATGATTTGGTCAATCCCAAGGATTCGACCAGAAGCTCATCCATCGACAACTTCTCGCCTGTATTCATCACTAAACCCCAATCATCAGGTACAATAGGAAGCAATTCCTCCAACTGCTGGTAAACCACTCTCCATCTCCCCTCATGCAGGAAACTGCTAAAATGGTGAAGGTGAGGTCTCAAAATCATATGCTGCTACAAAGGAGTGGCACCTGCATGCTCCCCTAAGAGTGTCTCCTCCCTGCCAGGCAGTACACCCCTCTGAATTCCACCATACATCTCAACATGTCTCTTTGAGCTATTCCTCATCATTGTATGCTCCGACATACTCTTGTCATCTCCCACAAACTCATGCTGCATCATAGATCTTGGGCGTATGGCTGGATCAATCTCTATATGGAGATCAACCACTCCCAAGGCACAAATGGAAGTCTCCCCCATAAACTGGTGTTCCTCTGCTAGATCATCAACATCCTCTGTCAATGTGACTGACTAATACATCTGAGTGTCCACTAAGACAGATGAAGTGGATCTCTGATGGATCTCCTCAGGAGACTCATATGTCCTAGACTCTGATTCTTGAAGGGTGGTCTATGTGCCTCTCAAGAATCCTCGAGTTCTCTCCAACTCCTAATTAAGTCGGTCCATCTCCAACTCCTTTTCCCTCAGAGCCTCATGATACATCTCACCAATCCTTAGTATATAATCCCTATCTATCAACAACTGCTGGTAGTCAGTCCTCATCACAGATACTCTCTCTCGAAGAGTGTGAAAATCATCCATCTGAGCTACCCTGTGCCACTGATGCTCTCCAACCATAATCTGCCATCACTGCATGCATGTCATCAATACGTCTAGTGAATGCCCTGATCATAGCCTCACTAACTCCCAACTGTACTGCTAATTGGTGTGACTCCTGATCACAGTCATGCTGGGGTACCCCCTCATGTCTCTCACCGCTAGTGCCATCACTAACAACACTCTCTGCAGAAGATAAAATGATGAATTGCCTACTATCTACCGTGCCACTAGGTACTCCTATATGCCACTGCATCCCATCACTAGATTCCATCTCCCCTTGACTCACACTGTATCCTATATGAGCAGTTGTATCCTCCTGTGCACTCAACCTACTACTATCATCTGCACCTGGATCCCATATAGATGTATCCAGACACGTGCTATCGTCATCCTAACTTCCAAAGAGTGCATCCTCATCCATGCAATATGATCCCAGAAGTAAGTGCTCCATCCACCTATCAACCTTTTCCATCTGCTCAACCACTGGAGTCTCCAATAACTGTGACTCCATCTCCTATGACTGACCTGTATGTGTGGGGTCAACTGCATGTATGTCTTGTACCTCCTCCTGTATCTGTGGGTCTACCTGTCCATGGTGTGCATCCCTCACACTAGGCTCATCCATCATACCTGACATGCCACTAATCTCCTCATGTGACGTGGCTATCATGGGTGTCTGAACAGGTGTCATATGTGTCACGACCCTTATACGTAGCGCATCATCTCTAAGTGCTAACACGTGTGACTCCTCACTAGTGTCACCACTTTGCTGAGGCGTAAGGTCATCAATGGTATGTTATATGTCTGCTGAGACACTAGTGCCATCGTCCTGTCCATCCAGCTACCTATCCACTACACAAGGGTCATTATCCTCCTCAAGCGTGCAAGCGTCACTAGCCCCTGTGCAAGAGTCATCATCACTATCCTCTTAGGTAGAGTCACTATCACTAGCACCTGTGCAAGAGTCACTGTCATCATCCGACTGCTCTGAATCAACATCTCTCGCTCCATCCACACACACCCCATCATCACTGTCATGGTGCTCAATAGTGTGCTTCTTACCCTTACCCCTGCACCTATGATCAGGTTCCCAAGGCACCTTGCAACTGTAGCAACGTTGCGTGCTCCTACTGGGTGTGGGGTTTCTCTGTTTTTCCCTCATAGTGCGCGTGGTATTCCACCCAAAGGCTGCTCTAATTTCCTCAATTGCCTTGAGCCCACCTGCAATCTTCTTTTTTCTCCAACTAGGATTTTTATAGGATAGGAACCATTGGAATGTTATGAGCCCTTTAAAATTATTGATGGTTTTATATTCCCTTTCACACTCCTCAATCCTCATAAGAATATCCATATTATTGTAACTTTTCTAATCCCCACTAATTGGCAGGAATCTAAGCTCTGATACCACTGTAATGATCCCAAGCCATTATGCAAGGATCATCACTGTTTTGGTGTCGTTTTAAATTTTTTTCTGAGTGAGGTATTTCGTCAAACACTTTGCTGATCTACCTTTTAGATGTGTTTATATGTGTGTATGCAACAAATAACAGAAAGGGATAACCATGGAACATACCTCAACCATATGCAATAAGATAGGCAAGCCAAAACATCTCAATTCTTCTTTATTCATAAAATAGAGAAACCTGCTACAATGAAGATGCCGATCTGGAATGCTCAACAGATGGCCAAGAAGATAGACAATAGATAAGAGCTGCTACAAAATGCTCCCGCTAATACAAAAGATGCCCCCAAAGGCTGAATGAGAAATGAAGACCAATACAAGCAGATCTGAATGCCAAACTCTCCAGCTGAAGAATGCCACGCTCCAATAGAAGGCTGAAATCCTCAATAACTCGGCCCTGCTGCCAAAAGTGTCCAATCTCCCTAATAAATATGCCAACTGATAGATTGGGTGATGGTAAGAACAACCCAGGTGACTGAATCTCCAAGATCCCTCTCAATCTCTGTAGATCTGAAATCCCCCACTGAATGGTGCACCCCACTTGATGACTGAAACCCTATATAATTCGGCCCTGCTACCAAAAGTGTCCAACAACCCTACTAAATATGCCAACTGATAGATTGGGTGATGGTAAGAACAACCCAGGTGACTGAATCTCCAAGATCCCTCTCAATCTCTGTAGATCTGAAATCCCCCACTGAATGGTGCACCCCACTAGATGACTGAAACCCTAGATAATTCGGTCCTACTGAAGGAGGCCTCCAAATGCTCTGAAAGTATCCAGAAATATAGACCGGGACACTGCAAGTCACTAGGTAAAGTCTCAGGGTCAGATCTGAAGTGTAACCCCTCCAAACAGACTAGATCTGGATCTCAAAAATGCCCTCCTTCTCTTCAATTCGCCCCACTGCTCAAGAAATAATTTGAGCCATAAAACTGTCTCAGAAAGCACTAGATCTGATGTCCAAGGCCCTGCAATGAAAACCCAAGTGATAGAATCATCAACGACCCTACCAATATCCTACAACGAATC
>JASDQU010502401.1:0-24271 GCA_032191745.1 Picea mariana
GAAGTTTGATGTATGCAATGGTCTGTACTAGATCGGACATTGCACATGCAGTGGGAGTTTTGAGTAGGTATATGTCAAAACTAGAGAAGGAGCATTGGACAATAGTAAAAAGGGTTTTCAGGTATTTACGTGGCACTGCTAGCTATGGATTTTGCTACGAAGGAAGACCAGGATTGGATAGAGTGGTTGATATACATGGCTTTTTGGATGTAGACTGGGCTGGAGATTTGGATCATAGGAGATCTACAAGCGGGTATGTGTTTAACCTTTTTGGAGGAGCAATAAGTTGGATAAGAAAAAGACAGGCTGTAGTGGCACTTTCAACTACAGAATCTGAATACATGGCAGCCACTCATGCAAGTAAGGAAGCAATATGGTTACAAAGATTGTGTTTAGGTATTGGGTTGGTACAAGAACCTGTAAGGATAGAGTGTGACAGTCAGAGTGCAATTTTCTTGGCAAAGAACCCTGCTTATCATTCAAAGACAAAGCACATTGATGTTCAATATCACTTTGTGAGAGACATGATTGAAGAAAAGAAAGTATCACTGATGAAGGTGGACACTTTGGAGAATGTTGCAGATTCATTAACAAAATCTGTGAGCACTGAGAAGTTCTCTTGGTGTAGAGGATCCATGGGCATTGTTGCCCTGGATTGTTGACTATGTAACCCTGTAACCCCCTATGTGCAAAGAAAACAACAAGTGGGAGAATGTTGGGTATGTGTTATATTCTTTGCACGAGTAGTAGTGTCTGAGTGTCTGTGTCAGGCACGCAGGGGGGTTAGAGGGGGGGTGCAACACCCCCGATTTTTTTTTCGCACCGGGACGACATATTTCCGGGACAACATATTACCGGGATGACATATTTCCAGGACGACATATTTTCGGGACCACATGATATTTAGGTGGTTTTTTCGGCACATGGTTTTTGCCGATGGTTTTCTATTTTCGGTTAAGGAATTAGGGTTTTGGACTAATCCAGGTCATTGGGTTAGGTTTTTGGATGCCGCTGGCTCCTATATGTATATTGTATTGTAAACAATGTAACACAATGTATGAATATAATATATGCTGGTTTTCCCGGTTTGGGTTTCCAGGTGAAAAATCTCTGTGTAATGTTTGTATTTGCCATTGTATCTTTTCTGTTCCTTTTTGAATATCAGTTTCCAGTAGATATTGTACAAGGTTAGAATTTACAGTTTGATTGGATTGGTAGGATTGGATAAGGTAATAATATATATCTATTTGGATGTTGGTTTTCATGGTAAAATATTTCCAAGATAAATTCTCTTTTGCATTTGTGAGTTTTTTGGGAGTGTTTCTTGTGCCTCTCTCATGATGCTCAAATTTTTAATAATGGATTCATGTAAGGTCAAGTTTGTGGAGAGTTTAGAAGGCATGGATGAGGAAATGAATGAAATGTTTTTTACTATTACATTTGTGGAGGTGAAGGCCATAAATCCTTTGAATATTCACAAAGGAATGAAGTAAGGAAAATATAAAGAATTGTTAGCTTTTGGGGTTACTCTAAATTTTTTTACACCATGCTTGAGGGTGCTTCATGTGATGTGTAATTCATGGTGTGTTGACTACCCTTGGTTTTACAATGATGTAAATACACATTGGAGATAACTTAATCATGTTTTTCTATACCTTGAATCAATGGTTATGTGGCACACTTAGGAGGTTGGAGACCTAATTGGGCTTGGTGACATTATTCATGAAGCATGCACATGGAGGTTGGTTGCTTTATTAGAGGAAGATCCATTTTGAGGAGGAGAATTGACACATCTAGTAGGAGAGTGTTGAGCTCTAGGTAGCATGGGTAAACTTGATATCTTGCATGGAGGATTGTGCTTGAATTGAGGATGCTTTGGTTGGTGAGTGATCATGTAGGTGTGGTGGACTTGGGGGTGCACATGAATTATGAGGGATAATTATATGCCTTTAGAGGAGCGTTCATCACTTCTTGTAGAGTAATCACCTTAGGATCCTTTCTTGGTGGATATGCATGCATTAGAGATTGACATGTGTCACTTAGAGTTGGAGTGCTTCACATGTGCATCGATCTAGTGTTTAGGTAGGTTGCTTGTTGTGGACATTATCTACTTTGTTATTGTTGGCCTCCCTCACCTTTCATATATATAAAGGTTGGATATAGTTTTTCCATTCACCATGGTAATCACATACTTGTATTAGAGATGTGAGAGGTAGATCGAACTTGTGTCTTTCAGTTTTACTCTTATTTATTGTACTATGCTTTCTTTGTATGAAGCACAAGAATTATTGAGGTCATTCAATAAGAAGACTGAGGTTAGAGTTTTTACTAAGAAGATAAGGGAAGCTAGGGTTTGGGAGAAATATTAGGAGAGCAAAGGGGACACTTGTTCTTGTATTTTTTGTGAGAGAAGAAGACTAGGGTTTTGTGGCATTTGGAAACCCAAGTATTACTTGGAGTGCTTCATGTAGAGAAAGTGGAGGGAGACTATCTTGTTGTCTCTTGTATAGTTGTGGGATTTAAGTGTAGGTACCAAACAAAACATTATAGTGTGTATATTTTCTTGTTGTGGATCTTTGGTGGAGTGACCAACTTTGGTTGGGAGTGATTCCTAGTTAGGAAGAGTTGGTGGCAAGGGTTTTCTTTTTGGTTTCCCTCAATAGGGTTTGCAGAACATGACTTGCACAAACTTTAAGTTGTTGGTATGCACTTGTAATTTGAATACATATGAAGTGTTGTTTTCTGTCCATTTTTTTTTTACTTGTAGATATGATTTTCAACTTATGTTCTCATGATGATTGAGTAGTTTTTAGTGCTAGTTGTGCATGTTGATTTGGATTAACATAGAGAAGATTTATTAAGTGATTTAAAAAACATATAGAAGCTAAGGTGGTAGATTTATGGATGTGATATATATTTTTTAATAAGTATATTCAAATATATGATATGCTTTGGATGTGTTCCCTAAGGGATGAAACATTGTTCCATTGAAGTACACTTTTTCATATTTATTTTCTTGTGTTGCATTGTGAATTAGGTTGAAAAGAAGTGAAGTATATGATGCCGCAATTTATATTTCATATTTATACCTAAGGTTGAAATTTCACGAGAAAGAGATCCAACAAATATTGAGGTTGAGGTGGAATTTTTGAATTTGCATTAATTGTAGTAAAGAGAACTTCCAACATGGTATCAAAATTGATTTGATTAAAATTTCTCTCTTGGTGAAAAGGGAGTTGGGTGTTTCAGTTGTTCTATACATTGGAGAGGTGCTTGACCTAATATAAGTTGTTTGGTGTGAAATCCTAGTGCATTTGGGAAAAAACTTGAACTCTAGAGTGGTTCTTCTACTTTATTTGTTGCTTATTTTTCTTTGAGGCATGATTCAAATTTGCAAGGATGAATACTCTCGGTATTAGAGAGTGTGAAAGGTTGGATGGTGCTTCCAATGTTAGACCTTGGTAGTGGAGGCTACAAATGATTTTGAAAGAGGTCGAGCTTTGGGAGCATATCAAGAAAGAGATTGTTTCTCCCGTTGATCCAAAATTGTTATCCTTACATGTTAAGAAGGAGGAAAAGGAAAAGGAAATCATTATTTATCATATAAACGATCACTTGATCACTCACATTGCAAATAATACGATTGGTAAGGATATACATGATGCTTTGGTTGGATTATACCATAGTTTCAATGTCTCTAGAAAGATGCTCTTGAGAAACAAGCTCTCAACTATTTCCATGAGAAACATAGATACAATGGTGAACTATCTAGCCAAGAGAATATAGTTGATAGATCGGTTGGATGCCAAAAGGAAATAATTGAAAGATATGGAGTTGGTATCCATTGCCTTGAATGGGTTTATTACATCTTGGAAACCCTTTTCTCAAGGTTTTTGTGCTTGAGAACATTTGCATACTTATGTTAACATTTATAATGACTTTGTACATGAAGATATAAGGTTCCATAATCCTATTCAGTGAAGCAAATGGAAGTATAAGACTAGATCCTCATCGAGAAGATGAGGAAGAGAAGAAATAAGGGATACACGAAGGGTATAATGGAAGAATCAAGTCCAAATAAGAAATATTTGAGTAGTGTAAAATATTTTAGGTGCCACTAGAAGGGACATTGTGCCAACCAATGTCTAGAAAAGAAGATGGGGAAGGAAAAGTAAAAAAATAGTCGCAAGGAGTGCAGGTACTATAATAGGAGTAGATGAGTTATTATCCCAATGTGAGACCACTTTCTACATAATCTCTTGTATATATTTCAAAATTGTGTCATGTGTTGGATGGTAAGTGGATAGTGGGGCACTGAGGTATATGACTTATGATAGGGCACTCTTCAACAATATTCAACAACAAGAGGGAGGAATGAGGGTGGAGTTGGGTGATGATGTTACATATCCTCTATAAGGATTGGGCCCCATTTCCTTCTAGATTCCATTAGGTGATTTTCTAAGAGTTGAATGATGTTTTGTTTTTTATTAGTTAGAAGCAACATCTTCTTTCAATGCCTTGCATGATATATTTTTAGTGTAGAGTTGGATTTGAGAGACAAGAACAGACTATTAATTATTGTAGTCTAACAAGTTCGAGGAATTTTTCTATAGATGAGTGAGATGATTGTCTTTATAGGTTACTTACTGATCTTATTGTTCTTGTACATGACAATGAGAATTTAAGTGACATTTGTAGTTTTGAAGAGGCATATGCAAATCATATATGGTGGGATGATATGGAGATAGGTTCAAAACCTATTGTAAAATCAATGGTAGATATGTAGGGTCTTGGTTTTGTCATATTTTTGTGGTATACATGAACCAAATTTTCCAATATATCATGTTATTTACTCCTGATTATCACCTTACAATACAACTTGCTTCCTTATTTTTCCCATGCATATGTTATTGGCTCAAAGGTATTATTGTATTTAAAGTATTCATTTCTCTTTAATTAATAGATGAAATATTTATTCATTATCCAAGTTGACAAGATTATTGAATTATTCATGTAGTTGTTAAATCACTCATGTAGGTTGTAGGACAATTTCTGTAGTCACCACGATGGTCAACATATGTTCCAACATCTCTAGCAGTTTTGGAACCTGGATTTCATGGGAAATGCACTCATATGGACATATATCATCCAGCTCAGCACTAATATAGAACGATTTCATGCCTTCGGTCATGAAATCTTAACCGAATGACAAAATAGGAATGTTGTCGTTATCTCTATTGTATGTATCTGATATTTTTATCCTTGTTTATATTTATTCCATTTGGTATAGAATGAAAGGACATAGTTGTTATGTAATTATATAAAGATACTGAGACAGGGAAAAGGGGATCGAAAGGGCACTACTGAACTCTACAATTTTGTAACCTTCAGATGATAATAATGCAAGTTATGATTCTGTGTGCTTATTCTGCATAATTCTGAGTTTATAATTTTATAATTGGGCATATTTCTAAGAGAAGGCAGGCCCCCCTGGACCTCAAAAGTATCGCCCCTATCTTGTTTCTTTTGTGAAAGGATTGGTTTGATTAATTGTTAGAATTAATGGATATTGGTTTCTGTAATAGCTTATGTATTGTAATCAGGATTTAGTTGATGATTGTTCCGATTATTGTAATGAATGTTTTACTGATGATTTCCAGTAGCGATATCATGCTTTAACATTAGTAATCACCAGGTGGTTCTCTTATTAGCATATTTGCATTTCTTTTTATGTAGTTTATGTTCATCAAGTTATTACTGAATGACTACTCATGATTAAAAAGGTCTTGACTGCATGCATCAGTTCTAGATACTGTGATGTAGTTTTTTATGTTTAAGAAAAATGTTTGATATTGTTCTACATATACTTTGTTGAGCACTTCATAAGTTTACTAATCCAGGTTGACAATGCATGTATCAGTTTATTACCTTATAAATTAACCAACATTTTGGGGCCATTGCCCAAGAGGTGCTTAAGGAGATAATCTCAGAGTAAATGCAATTGTCATGAAACCAACATTTCAAGAGAGTGGAGCATAATTCAAAGGTGATAGCTGACACAATAGCACTGGTGAGTCTCCACGGGGCCTTGTTTTGTTGGATTTTTTAGTAGTTTTTCTAGAATTTTCAGTAGTTAATCCTTTCATTCTCTATTTCTACTTTTGTTTTTTAGAAGGTTAGTTTATATTTCTTCTTTTCAAAGATTAGTTTTTAGAATGATAAAAATTTATGAATAAGGGTAAAGGAAACAATAAGGGGAACCCTCAAAATAAAGTAACCATCATCACCCCATCTAATGGAATTGGCAGTACCACACCTTCTACTAACTCTCTGGCAGGGAGAACTGGAGGAGGAACTTCAAGAATAAGAGATGAGATGATCAAGGGAGCCCTCCCCATGATGGAGGCAATTCTCACCCCTACTACATAGAATTCAACACCTTTGATCGGTGGGCACACTGGTGTAGAACCTTAGGATAATCCATCCCAAGAACACCCTTTCATTCAATGTTACAATATGGAAGAGGAGGAAGGGACATGGTCCAACCATGAAGAAACAATCACCTTTGAATTTTCTATCAGAAATTTTGGGACAACATCACAGATGAAGAATATTCCCCCATCTGTCCTTCCCAATTTCCATGGGCTAGCTAGTGAAGATCTCGATGTATTCTTGTTTGAGTTCAACATACTCTACATGAGTTATGATTACCTTACCGATGCTCACAAATTGAAGCTATTTCCTTCTACTCTAAAGGGTGCAACCCTCCATTGGTTCATGGTCCTTGATGGAGATAAAATTCAAACATGGGAGGGAATGAAAAATACATTCTTGAAAAAGCATTGCTTCTACAAGGCTAGGGAACTCAGGGAAGAAATCTTCAGAATGATGCAGAAAGAGGACAAGAGCCTAGAGGAGTTGATAGAATGATTTCAATATAACCTCCAAAGATCAAAGTAGAACCAATTAAATGATGAAACAAAGAAGATAATTTTGTTAAGAGAAATAATATATGAACACATAGAGGTTTTGAACCTGATGGGATCAAGTGATGTTTATTTGTTGGATTATAATGAATCATGCGAACTGTTCAAACAATATTCCATATGGAACGCATGGGATGGAAAAAGTTCTAGGGATGTCACATCTATATTTACAAAACCTACTACAGGAAAATGAATCACAAAGGCTGAATCATAAATATGTTGGAAAATATCAAAACTGACATTCTTGTCACTTTGACTTCACAGTTGGATGTTTTGCAGGATAAAAATAAATAGGAAGAGAAGAGAAAAGCCTTGGCCACATTCTACCCAAAATGTCGAGATAAACACCCTCGAAGGAGTTTCCATTTGGACAACATCGATGTATGTTCTATCTGTGAAGAATTTCATTCTACTAAAGATTACACTTCCTCACCAAGAATTAAAGCAATGTATCGAGGAGAGTAAGAAGATTTGATCTCATTATATGCAATGGCATCACAAAAATGGAAACCTCAGCCTTCAGGTATGCCTCAAAACTCGACACCTCAATTTACTTATTCTTACAATCAAATGTGGAATACTCCTGTGCCTTGGCAGCCTTGGCCACCTCAACCACATCAACCTTGGAAACATAATTTGTGTGTACCATATTATGATGGTACTACTAATTTTCCTTTTCCTACACATGCATATGTGACATATTATCCACATGCCCCTCAACAACAATTTAACCAGCAACACCAACTCCAGTTACCAACTCCACATAATCCTCCATGTCTAACCCAAATTCCATCACAACCCATCCCGAATACTAACAACAATAAAATAGTTCAAGCTAAATTAAATTACATCGTAACTGAAAAAGAATTCCTTGCGGTAGTTTATGCAATTAACAAATTCAGGAATTATATTACAGGATATGAGGTTTTCATTCACACATATCACTTTTCCATAAGATATCTAATGTATAAGTCTCTTATGAAAGGCAGAATCATCAGATGGTTGTTGTTGCTGCAAGAATTCAATGTCACCATTGTGGATAGACCAGGCAAGGAGAATTAAGTAGTGGATTTCCTCTCTAGGCTTGATAATAAAGGTGAGGATGTTCCAAATGATGACAAATTTCTAGATGATTTTTTTTTTCCATATCTACTAACCCACCATGGTTCACAGAGATAGCCAAATACCTTGTTACAAGAAATCTTCCATCTCATTTTTCTTCTAAGGAAAAGGAAAGGGTGGTCAAAATTAATTCTCCCTACTCCTATATTAAGGGGGATCTTTTTTACACTAGGCCTGGCATGATTATTCATAGGTGCATGAAGGAAGATGAAATGTTCAACATCCTAAAGGTGAGTTACGATGAATAGTGTGGGGGGGAATTTGTGGATTGAAGGAAAACCTACAAGGTCCTCAATTTAGGCTACTATTGTCCCAACCTCTTTCAGGATGCCAAAAAGTTCATCGGAGGATGTGATAGTTGTCAGAGAGTGGGTCGACTAGTTCCAACAAACACGATTCCAATCCAACCACAAGTTCTTATAGGCCCCTTTGAAAAATGAGCCTTGAACTTTGTGGCACCCATAGATCCTCCATCCAATAGAAAAAAGTACATCTTAGTTTGCATTGACTACATGATGAAATGGGTGGAAGCAAAAGCTTTATACAGAGAAACAAAGCAGACCGAAGTGAATTTCCTATATGAAAACATTATCACATGCTTTGGGGTAACCAGGGGGATTATGATAGACCAAGGAACTCAATTCACATCTAAATCAATCCAAGCAATTACTCAGATGTATCACATTAATCATAGGAAATCTTCCCCATATCATCTTATGCTGGAGAATCACCGTCGTTAATTAATGAGGCAAGGTGGAAGACAAATCAACATCCAACGCAACACACTTAACTAGTTTGGATTCCAAGGAGGGCGTGTCACTTTAAATTTTGAAAGCATTGTAATTAAAGATCTCATAAGAACTTGAAGCTAGAGCCATTGTATGTGCTCCAGGGGATTGTATTTGATTTTAATGTTTGTAGGATTGTACACCTTTTAAGTGCCGACTCATATCTCGATGTAATATTTCATTTATTGTAATAATACTCGTAGTGGGATGCTTTTAATTATGATATGAAAGCACTAGTATAGTCTGGAGGGAAGGCTTGAGAAACCCCCTCATGTATAAATCAATGTAATCTATGCCCAAAAGGGTTGTTGTTAGTAGTTTTTTGAAATAAGACTCTGAAAGATGTTGAGATATGTTGAAACCCTTGTAAATATTTGCTGAAGGAATATAGAAGAAAAGATAATTTCTTTCTAGTTCTGAGCTTGCTTGTCATTGACTAATTGGGTAAATGCTATGTTATTTACATTTGTGTTTTATGTGTGTATGCATCTAAATGGTTGGTTGCATGAATCCTTAATTTTCATTTAAGTTTCATTTGTTTCTCTTCTGAAATATTGATGCAAGGAGTGCATAGTGCCCACACAAGGAGTGCAAAGGCCGAACTGTTATAGGTTCAGAAGCTCAGGAGAGATTGTGTAAGTTTATGCAGAGCGAGTGCAAGGAGTGTGTTATCTCCCAAAATGAATCAGTCAATTTGTTCCATTTTGTAGGTGATAGCATGGTCATAAAATAGGGTTCTATATAAATTTTTAGAATTTAGAAGTGTCAAAACATAGGATTTAAGATTTTATCCTAGAAATAAATCGATCCTCAAAGGTCTTTTAAAAAATTTAAGAAAAATCCTTTCAACAACTAACATCTGTTTTGAAGTTGAAGTTAGCTGGTGAAAGCCTCAGGTTTCAACGGTTAAAGTGTACTCTCAACAACTAACATTTGTTTTGAAGTTGAAGATAGCTGGTGAAAGCCTCAGGTTTCAACAGTTAAAGTGTACTCCCCGCAGCAAGCGAGCCGGTAAAAGGGCTAACCCGGATTTTTCTCCAATGACTCTAGAAACCCAAAAAGGACATGCCAGACACACGTCATACAATTATCATGTCAAGCTAATGGAAGCAAATGAATGATGACACCGTTTCATCACGTTTTAGCAGGACATCATGACAGATTGTGCTCACGTATTTCGTGCGGAAACAAGAGGAGGGTTTGAGGTGACGAACTCTTAATCATCATTGGAGACAGAGGATAAAGTACCAGCCATCCGACGACATCAAATCAAATCACCATTTCTTATTTTGAACTCGCGGTGTTCAAAATTTCTATTATGAGGTTTCATATTTCAATTGACAACACAGGGTCATTTTCACCAGCGCCAACCTTTCCATTATTAAGAAGATTACTGTGTCAACTGTGTGCAAATCAACCGGTGATTAAGTTGCAGATGGCGAGGAAGAAAGGAGGGCTACTTCTGAGGAAAGAGTTAGATAATTTATCCTTTTTGCAGTCTTATCCAGAGGTGCAGAAGCGATTCTCAGACGCAGGTTGTATGACATATGTGGAAAGGTTACAGGAAGGTTATCACTAGGCAACAACATAGATTTTTGCAAAGTCATACGATGGAAAGAAAGATACAATGGGCTCTCTGGAACTGATAGTTGATGAAGCTGCCATCGCTTCAGCAACTGGCTTACCCAGAGCATGCCAAAGTTGGTTTAAAACAACAGTGACCAAGAACTTGGATTTTAGGGTATACCTCAAGACAGAATTCCGAAGCATAACCTAGAAGAAAAGAATCCCTGTTTCTTACCTTGAAGATGAATGGCAAGATCTGTTCAAAGGCATTCAATTATACTTAACCTCAGAGGGCAGATATGACAAGTTAATGTTATATCATTTTAGACTCCTAGATCACTTCACAGGGAAGGTCCTTCTAAGTTTGCCTTTCTTTCTTCATAAGAGTCTAACCAAGGTGTGTAATAAGATCAAAGAATAAAAAATTCCCTTTGTCATTATGGCCTGATTAAAATGATCATCTTGGAAGAACTGAAACGAAGGGAAAGAACTTGGAAACACTTTCTCTTCTGGGAAGGTTTTGAGACCCAAACTCAACCTATAAATGAGAAGAAGAAAGCAGGCAAGAAGCAGTCAACTCCTCAGAGTAGCTCAAGGAGGAGGAGAGCTCTCCCAAATCCACCAGAAGACAAAAATTCTAGCACAAATCCCAAGAAAGCTAAAAAGAAACTAGATTTTGAAACAAACTCAGAGCAATCCATAGTGAAAAAGACAAATGCTCTAAATCTGCCATACACAGATTTAGACACAAAACCAAAAAAGGAAGATGAAAATCCAACCATCAAAAGTCTAGAACACTCCATGGAAACTACACAGGATTGTGAAGCTTTTACTCCCAAAGATGAAGGTGAAACCTCATGAAATAATAAATCAAAGAAATCACACGAGATTAAGGAGTTGAAAGAGGTAATAGCACAACAGGAGGTTCTGGAAAGGGTGATAAATGCAAGATATAAAGCTTTATCAGAGAATTTTGCAAAGAAAAATGTAGCTTTTGAGAAGCTAACACGTGAAAGCATTAAAGACAAGAAGAAAAAGAAAAACATCACAAAGGATTATAATAGCTTATGGTGGTTAGCTAAGCGCTTGAAGAGGAAAATAAAAAAATTGAAGGAAAAAAATTAACACACACCCAGATTTATAGGTGCTGGCCCAGGTTGCTATAAATTTGCAGGGAGAGCAATCAAATGAACACTGATTTTTGATGGAACAACAGTTTTGAATATGAAAGGTTTCCTTTTTGATCAAAATAAAGCTTTCACTAGCACAAAAGGCGAAATTATAACCAATTAGCTGTTGAAAAGAAGAGCTTTCATCAACTAATTAGCAAATCCTAAGGCAAAATAGCTGATGAAACTGCAGAATGAGAATTTTGAAGAGTTGAGCTCGAACATAGAGATTTTGGAGTGATTTAAAGGATAAGAGTGTATCAAAAGATTAATCATCAAATCAAGAAATATTTAGTTTCAAAGATTTGTGAATATTTTGGAGGTGAATGCTTAATTGGTCAACTAAAGCTTTGTTCACAGTTGTTGAAAGATTTCCAGCCACTGAAGACATGTGTCTTTTCCTCCACGACACATCAGGGACATAGAAATGGTGAAGATCAGATGTCAAAGACCAACTATGAAGACAGTCCGATTCTTAAGAATTAGTTCTTTATTATCCTATTGTATTCAGTTAGTTTTCTGCTTTCTATATTTAGAAATCCAGATCCAGTTTTTCAGGATTTGAGACTTGTTGTAAAGGTTATAAATGCCTGTCTTTTTGACATACCAAGGGTTCGATTCTAGATAGAGGACTATATTATGTTGTAAACAGACTTTTACTATGATACTACAAATCACAATTTTCTCTCTCTATTGATGTCAGATTCTCATTTTCCTTCTGTACTTTCTATTAAGTTGTTCTAGCTACAAAATGATGGTTATCTCATTGGTTAGATCATAACTTGATATTAAGTTGCTTATCATTGTTTATTAAACCCTACACTTTGTATTCGGTTTATAAACATTGTTTTCTCACCCATTTAAAGCTATCATCTGATCATCAATCCTTGAGAGCACTGGTTTATTTGATTTTCATTTTAYTRTCTRARTKCCATACTGTAATYGAGTTATCCCATTGATCCACACATACATAAACACAAAAACAAGTTTTCTTCAAGTTACCAAGCATCTTTGACCTACAACCTCAAAGAGTTTCTTGGAGTGCTAACAAATTGGCGCCATTGCCGGGGAAGAGACTGAAGCTCAGCTTTCCTGGGATATGACATAGAGTTGATCTTTGATGATAGACAAAGATTATACATTACATTGGTTGTAGTTATCTATCCGATGACTCCACATGTTCATCCTGGCTCCAAAGAGGATCAGTACCAGGGTGAATCCAATAGAATCACCTGTCACACCAGTGCCCAACCCAGAACTAATTCTTAGAAGAGGAAGATCATTCCAAGGTTATACTTCAAAATAAGGCACTAAAGGTAATCCTCTTTCTAGTTTTAAGAAATCTACTACAAAAAACATTGAATATTCTTCCACTAAGATTGTCAGTGAAAAAACAACTGTAACCACTGTAGAAGAATCTATTATTTCTTATCAAGAGGAAAATGTCATAGCTGAAGAAGCGATAGACTCAAATTTGGTTGAAGAGTCATCTAAAACCCTAGAAAGAAATCACAGCTCTTCATCTCTTGAGTCCTTTCATTCACAGGAGGAAGAAGATCATATAAACATTCACACTAGCCTCCTTGCTATAGAACATCTTCTTCAAGAGATGTCTGCTAAAGGTGAATAAGAGCTGTCTGCTAAAGGTGAATAAAACTTGGTTGAACAACTTGCAAATTTCTATAGAGCCTCATATCAGACTTCTTTCCCATCAGAGAATTCCCCTTCTTTAAAATTAATTTCCCCTAGTGCTGGGGAATTAGAGAAAATACTATCACCTCTCTCACCAATAATCATTATGGCTACACCTCCTCCTTTGACCAAGATGCAACAAATCCTAGCTGCTAGGTATGTGCCACTAATATTGCCAAATCTAGTATCATCCATGCCGAAATGAGACTATCAGAAGTACATGCCCAAATTCATAGGTGAAGGTGATGTGACTGCTGAAGAAGATATAGAGGCCTTTTACAGTTATGCAGAAAACCTTAACATTGAGGAAGAAGATGTTTGGACCTGAGTTTTTGTCCAAAGTTTAGATGGCCATGCCAGGAAGTGGTTCAAAGAACTTCCTGTTGGTTCAATAGTTGGCATAGAGCAATTGGATGATGTCTTTCTAAAACAATGGGGTGATAGAAGAGATTTTTTGTACTATATTACTGAATTTGGAAATCTAAGGAAAGAAAATGGTGAATCAGTCTCTGATTTCACTAAAAGGTTCAATAGAATGTACAGTAAAATACTAGCTAAGATAAAGCCTTCAGATGCCTCTGCCAAAATCACATATGCCAATTCATTTGATTCAGAATTCTGTTTGTTGTTGAGAGAAAGGAGGTCACCTACACTATCTCTGATCTAAGATTCTTCCCTTGAAGTGGAATCAAATATATTGGCTGCTCATAAGTTGAAGGGAAACACTGATAGAAGAAAGCCTAGAGATGAAGCTTCCTCTTCATCCAATACTAATCCAAAATTAGACAAGATGGCTAAAATGTTAGAGTCTTTAACTTCTGAGATATCTAAACTCAAAATTGAAAACAAGCAGCCTGTGAAGGGAAGGGGTACTTATGATTATACAAACATAAACTCCAATCAGAATCCAAACAACTTCAGAAGAAATAATCAACCAATACAGATTTTGCAGAGAGAGAAAATTCCTACTGAGGATCAGAGGATAAAGGCTCCTCTTCAAAATGTTGTGATGGACGAAGATGAAGGTGATTATCAAGAAGACATAGAGGATAATATTCATTGCATTGGGGATGATACAGGGAAATCTTATCTGACACAACATGATTATGAAGAGGCATTAATGATCGAACATATATATGAAAATTCTACTGATAATGGTCTTTTTCAAATGGAAGAGAAGAACAAATATAATCTCAGATCTAAGTCTAATACTGCCCAACAGAATGCACCAGCTTCTCCTAAGAAGATTGCTGTCCCTGTCAAACAAAAGGATCAGATACCAGAGAATCAACAAACAACCTCTTCAAAGGCGAACACACCTGCTCCTTTAAAGAAGGATGCTTCCCTTGCCAAGCAACAAATTCAAAAAAATCAGACCCTGAATGACCAACAAAGTGTTTTGAAAGCTCCTTCAAATGAGGTAAAATTTTCTGATAAAACCTCTTATTCTTTCAATTTTGAGGCTGAAATACAGAAAATTAAAATCCCCATCCCTTTGGTTGAGTTAATGAAGAATGAAACATTCAAGAAAGATATCCTCAAAAATCTTGACCCTAAGTTCATATTCCCCCTCTGTTGATATTCTTAATATATATGATGACAAGCCAACCATTGTTTTAGGCCAAATGATAGAAGATAGAGATGAAAGTTGTCCACCTCTTTATATCTCTCTGAACATTCATGACAAAACATTACATAACTGTCTGTTAGACTCTGGAGCCTCTCACAACTTAATGCCAAAGGCGGTTATGGATGAGCTTGGATTAGAAATTACCAAGTCTTACCATGATCTTTTCTCATTTGACTCTCGAAAAGTTAAATGTCTTGGAATGATCAAGGACTTGGCTGTAACTTTGACCCAGGCATCTATGAAAACTATGGTTATGGATGTAGTGGTAGCAGAGATCCCACCTAAATTTGGATGTTTGTTATCAAGATCGTGGATGAAGAGGTTAGGGGGAAATCTTCAAATGGATCTCTCATATGCTACTATCCCTATTTTTGGAGGAGTAAACAAAAGACTATACATGGAGTCACAAATTGCATACGTCATCAATGATGAACAAAATCCAGCCAATCATCCTATTTACTCAGTTGACACAAGTATGGGATCTTTCATATTACAAATGGATGATTCATTACCAGATTCATTATTGCTTAGGAAGCCTGTAGTTCAGTCCACAGAAGTAGCAGAAGATGACCTTTGGACCATGTTCTTTGATGGCGTTTGTACTAAAGAATCAGCAAGAGCAAGGGTGGTATTCATTTCTCCTTCAAACAAAACTACTCACTTATCCTTTAAACTTGATTTTAAAGTGGCTAAAAACATTGCAGAGTATGAGGCATTGCTCCTGGGATTAAATGCAACTAAAGAGATGAAGATTAAGAGACTACAGGTATTTGGAGATGTAGACTTAATCATTCATCAAGTAAACAAATCCTTCCAGGACAAACATGTTAGGTTGAAAGCCTATAGGGATGAAGTTTGGATAGCGATTCATACTTTTACAGATTTCAAGATTTCATATATACCCAAAGCTATGAATGAATTGGATGATTCATTAGCTATATTAGCTTGTGATTTTATACCTCCTCTACCCCCTAAATTGAATTATGAAATCCAAGTAAAGTATAGGCCATCACTCCCTGATAATGTAAAGTTTTGGAAGGTTTTTGAAGATGATGTTGAACTCACCATATTTCTTGCAGTAATAGATGAGTTTGCAAATTTGCAGATTGATTTGGAAAATGAACATGATGAAGAAGATGAGAAGCCAAAGCTTAGAAATAAAATTGGAGCACATGAAATTGTTCAATTTTCCACTAGCAGAATCCCTAAAGGATTGGCCCCTTTAGAAAATATTTTTGATAATAATGATGTGGCTGTCAAATTGGAAAAGAAGGAAGAGGATTCAGAGGTCTTTTAGTTTAATGTAGCCAGTGAACAAGATCCTAAATATGTCAACTTAGCTCCTCATCTGTCTGAAAAACAAAAGGCTGATTACGATGAGTTGTTAAAATAATTTGCTAATGTCTTTGCTTGGCAATATGGTGACTTGAAAACATTCAACACTGAGATAATTCAACACAAGATTCCTTTAAACAAAGATACAAAACCATTTAGGCAGAAACTTAGATATTTCAGTCCTATGTTGCTGCCTACCATGGAAAAGGAGATCAAGAAATTATTGGATGCCTAAATTATTATAACTCTTAGATACTCAGATTGGATTGCTAACCTTGTACCTGTCAGAAAGAAAAATGGAGAGATCAGACTTTGTGTGGATTTCAGAAATTTGAATAAGTGTTCTAGGAAAGACAACTACCAACTACCCAAGATGTAACACATTTTACAAAAGGTGTCAGGATCAAGTGTGATGTCCTTTATTGATGGATTCTCCGGATACAATAAGATTGTTGTCCATCTGGATGACAGAGAAAATATTGCCTTTACCACTCCATGGGGTACATTTATGTACAAAAAGATGCTATTCAGATTGATGAATGCAGGAGCAACGTTTCAGAGGGCAATGGACATTGCATTCGTTGGAGAGAAAGACAAATTTGTTTTGATATATATTGATGACATAACTGTTTTTTAAAGCAACCATGAACATCATTTGCAACACTTGAGAAAGACATTCCTAAAATGCCGAAGGTATGGCATTTCTCTTAATCCTAAGAAATCTAATTTTGCACTTAAAGAAGGGAAATTGCTTGGACATATTGTTTTAGTTGATGGGGTAAGGATTGACCCAAAAAGAGTAGAAACCATTAAAAAATTGTCTCTTCCTAGATCAAAAAAGGATATTCAGTCTTTCCTTGGAACTATAAACTTTATCAGGAGGTTTATAGCAAACTTTGTAGAACTTACAAAGCACATTACTTGTATGTTAAGAAAGAATTCTGAAGTAAGATGGATCGAAGAAGCTAAACACTCTTTCAATGCTATAAAAGAAGCCATTGTGACAACCCTTGTTTTAATCAGTCCTGACTTTGACAAGGAGTTTTATATCTTTTCATTTTCTTCAAAAGATACAATTGCAGTTGTACTATTGCAGAGAAATGTTGATGATCAGGAGCAACCAATCACCTTCTTCAGTAAAGTCTTGAGAGATGTTGAAGTGAAGTATGAACCATTGGAAAAACAAGCATATGCACTCATCAAGTCATTAAAAGCCTTCAGATTTTACATTCTTCAAGCCAAGGTAATAGCTTATGTACCTTCAAGCTCGGTTAAAGATGTGCTTATACAACCTGACATATATGGAAAAAGGAGTAAGTGGATAGAAAAGTTAATTGAATTTGATGTCGAGATCAAGACAACAAAACTTGTGAAAGGTCAAGGCCTTGCCAAGCTCCTTGCAGAAGAAAATTGTAAGTTGCTTGAGATAAATTTTGTGAGTATAAATGCAGAAAATATTCAGTTTTCAGAAGACAGAGGTAGTGATAAATTGCAGGTTTCTACTCACCTAACTGACTGTGAATGGTACAGTCACATATTATATTTTCTATAGACTTTATCAGTTCCTTCATATTTGACAAAAGCACAAGGGAGAGCCTTAAAGCTCAAAGCCATAAATTTTTGCATTAATGGCAACTTATTGTTTTGGAAAAATCTAAGAGGGATACTCTTGAGGTGCATAAACCAAGAAGAATAAGCTAGAATCATGACTTAATTTCATAATAGTGAGTGTGGAGGACATCATTATTGGAAGACTACCGTTGAAAAAATCCTGGGAGCTGGTTACTATTGGCCATCTTTATTTTCAAATGTGTGTAAATTTGTGAAAACATGTGACAAGTGCCAAAGGTTTGCAGGCAAACAAAAACTAAAATATCTTCCCCTCAAACCTGTTGTGGTCACAGGTCCTTTCCAGCAATGGGGTTTAGACTTCATAGGTGAGATTCATCTGCCTTCTCGTAATCAACATAGATGGATCCTTGTTGCTACTGATTATTTTAATAAATGGATTGAGGCCATTCCTACAAGAAATGCCAATCACACTGTCATCATTAATTTTCTACAAGAAAACATATTCTCCAAATTTGGTTTCCCTAAAATAATAGTCATAGATAACATTACTGTATTTAATGATAAACACTTGGTAAAATTATGTGAAGAGATGGGAATTCAACGAGTACATTCTACTTCTTACTATCCGCAAGGAAATGGCTTATCTGAGTCATCAAATAAGAGTTTAGTTAGAATCATAAAGAAGTTGCTTAAACAAAATACCAAGGGCTGGGATTCCAAGTTGAAATTTGCTTTGTGGGCTTACAGAGTTACAAATAAAAAGTCAATTGGCACATCCCCCTTCAAGTTAGTATATGGAACTGAAGCCATCTTTCCTATTCAACTTGCACTGCCAGTTGCAAAGTTTTTATAAGAAGCTGACTCTGAACCAAATGATCTAACTAGGAGGATCCACAACTTGGTAGAGCTGCAACAAGACAGAGAGAAACTTCTGGAAAATACAGAGTTACACAATAATTTGACCAAGAACCTCACCTTGGTCACCTATCATCATAGTACCCAATAAGGATGGGACTTGGAAAATGTGTATCAACTACATAATAATATAACCCTCAAGAATCAATATCATTTTCCTAAGATCGATGAATTGCTAGATCTGTTGCAACATGCTAAGTACTTCACCAAGTTGGATCTCAAATTGGGATACCAAAAAGTACGAATTAGAAAAGAATACACTTGGAAGACGACCTTCAAGACAAGACAACTGTAATGATCCCAAGCCATTATGCAAGGATCATCACTGTTTGGTGTCTTTTTAAAACTTTTTCTGAGTGAGGTATTTCATCAAACACTTTGCTGATCTACCTTTTAGATGTGTTTATATGTGTGTATGCAGCAAATAACAGAAAGAGATAGCCATGGAACATACCTCAACCATATGCAATAAGATAGACATGACAAAACATCTCAATTCTTCTTTATTCATAAAATAGAGAAACCTGCTACAATGAAGATGCCGATCTGGAATGCTCAAAAGATGGCCAAGAAGATAGACAATAGATAAGAGTTGCTACAAAATGATCCCGCTAATACAAAATATGCCTCCAAAGGATGAATGAGAAATGAAGATCAATACAAGCAGATATGAATGCCAAACTCTCCAGCTGAAGAATGCCACGCTCCAATAGAAGGCTGAAACCCTCAATAACTTGGCCCTGCTGCCAAAAGTGTCCAATCACCCTAATAAATATGCCAACTGATAGATCGGGTGATGGTAAGAACAACTCAGGTGACCGAATCTCCAAGATCACTCTCAATCTCTGTAGATCTGAAATCCCCCACTCAATGGTGCACCCCACTGGATCACTGAAACCCTAGATAATTCGACCCTATTGAAGGAGGCCTCCAAATGCTATGAAACTCTCCAGAAATATGGATCAAGACACTGCAATTCACTAGGTAAAGTCTCAAGGTCAGATCTGAAGTGTAACCCCTCCAAACGGACTAGATCTGGATCTCAAAAATGCCCTCCTTCTCTTCAATTCGCCCCACTACTCAAGAAATAATTTGAGCCATAAAACTATCTCAGAAAGCACTAGATCTGATGTCCAAGGCCCTGCAATGAAAACCCAAGTGATAGAATCATCAATGACCTTGCTAATCTCCTACAACGAATCTCTCTCCAAAGATGGTGCACCCCTCTTGCTGGAATCCCTCAACTGGTGCACCCTCTCTTTATCTGCACATGAAACTGATGTAGAATCCTCCTGCAACTGAGTNAGATCTGAAGTGTAACCCCTCCAAACGGACTAGATCTGGATCTCAAAAATGCTCTCCTTCTCTTCAATTCGCCCCACTACTCAAGAAATAATCTGAGCCATAAAACTGTCTCAGAAATCACTAGATCTGATGTCCAAGGCCCTGCAATGAAAACCCAAGTGATAGAATCCTCAACGACCCTACCAATCTCCTACAACGAATCTCTCTCCAAAGATGGTGCACCCCTCTTGCTGGAATCCCTCAACTGGTGCACCCTCTCTCTATCTGCACATGAAACTGATGTAGAATCCTCCTGCAACTGAGTAGATCTGGAAGTAGAATGGTGTGGGAGATTATTGCATCTCCAAGACCAAGATTGGGACAAGATAGGTGGAATCTTTCACCATTGAATCGTCCTCTAGGGTTTGTTATGTCAAAACCCTCAAAACCCCCAATATTGGGCTCACTAGCTAGAAGCCATAAATCAAAATAAGATCATACATGAATGCATGAGAAGAGGCCCTTGCCTTTCCTTTATACATTTTGGCTCACCTTGTCCCTCCAAAGTGACTTTCATTTTATTAATATTTAATTAATTAATTAAATCACTTTAATTAATAAATTAACCTTTTTTCCTTTGAAAAGCTCCTTATCTCTCCTTGTGGCTTCCCTGGCCATTGAAAGTCACTTCTAGCCATCCCATCCTGTAGTGTTGATCCTCCCGATTCCAATGAGCTATTACATTGAGAGGTTCGTCCAAGTAATGTGCCCAAAATGACCTCTTTAGTGAATTCCATTGACTTATAACTCAAAATAGTCAAAATCTTGGAAATCGTCGAAATGCAACAAAACCAAGGCCAACCCGTGCGGAATGGCTCATAATGATGGAATATGATCATCAATGCAATATGGACCCCACAATGCCTCTCAAATACCCCTGTACTCGCTACAACATCCATTTGACTACTCTGGTCATCACAAATCTCTGCCCTATATATGATGTCCCAAAGTGGGGACATTACAGTCCTCCCTGCTAGAAAATTGTTTGTCCTCAAGAAATACCCAAATCCCTCCAAGTAAAATACCAGGATCCCATGTCCACCTGTGGGATACATAGTAGAACCCATCCAATGATGAATAATAGCACAGTCCACCCCCTGGATCCCATATCAGAAAGTGAACTGCAATACTCTGTGAAGAAAAATCCTGGAAGATATCAACCCTGTGAACCTCTTGCACCTGACCCATGGCCTCATCTCGGAATGAGTCCATCCTCCAAATATCTACCAAGATCCACACGGCCTCCATCAACTGCACGTGTTGATGCCCGATTGAGGTGATGCAATACCTCTGTGAGGCACCCGCAATCGATGCGCTCCTCTCAACATTGAAGATCAATGGAAAGTTAGAGTAACTTTCCCTTGCCATGGTCCACTCTCCCCTGTCGATCAATGAACTGCTCAATCCTGCAATCCCTGGGTCCCATGCTAACCTTTGTTGAATATCTTCATGCTGACATTGAAATACTCTGACCATGACTCTCTACCCCCTGAATACATCCTGAACCCTCCTCTCCTAGGTCCTCTAGCTAAAATACCTGTGACCATTGGACCTACTGTCCAAAAACTGTATCTATATAGGCATCTCTATAGAAGAAGTACCTATCCAAACCTCTCCATTCCCTATCATGATGGCCAAGTGGAAGAAAAGGTCTCGCCCCATAGGACAAGTACCTACAGACCCACTCCAAACCAAACCAAGGTAGAGTGTGTGGCTCTCTGGTGCAACCTGGGTCAACATGAACATCGTGCTAACAAAACAGACTCCGGGGTCCCATGGAAAACTTGGAAGTTTATCACTTCCAATCTCCTCTAACTTCTCCTGTGAGACTAATCAATGTCATAAGCCCTATGTGCTCATCTGCTATCCTCCTCATGCTGTTGTCAATGATAAACATGTCAGAAAAGGGTAACAGACATATTTGCAGCTGACTGTAGGACTGGAGAGCGTCACAGGCTTTGGTCAATCCCAAGGATTCAACCAGAAGCTTGTCCATTGGTATCCATGATCGATGCTCTCCTTTGGTCATCACCGAATCTCCACCATCCAATACAACTGGAAGTAACTCCTCCAACTACTGCTCAACCAACCTCCATCTCTCATCTCCCATGCAACTGCTGAAATGGTGAAAGTGATCTCTCATAACTAGGTGCTGTTGCAAAGGAGTGACACCTGCATGCTCCCCTAGGTCTGTCTCCTCCCTGCAAGGTACTATACCCCTCTGAATCCCACCGTACATCTCGGCATGTCTCTGTGAGCTATCACTCATCACTGTATGCTCCGGCATACCCATGTCGCCCCCCATAGACTCATGCTATCTCATAGATCCTGGGTGTACTGTTGGATCAACCTCTACATGGAGGCCAACCACTCTCAGAAGACAAATGGAAGTGTCATCCATCATCTGACTCTCCCCTACTAGATCATCAACATATCCTAGCAATGTGACTGAATGACAAATCTTAGTGTCCACTAGGATAGATGAAGTGATTCTCTGATGAATCTCCTCAAGAGACTCATCTAATCTAGACTCTGATTCTTGAGGGGTTGTCTGTGTGCCTCCCAAGAATCCTCGAGTGCTCTCTAACTCTTGAGTGAGTCGGACCATCTCCAATGCCTGCTCCCTCAAGGCTCGGTAATACATCTCACTCATCACCAGTAGGTAGTCCCTGTCTGTCAACAACTGCTGAAAGTCTGACCTCATCATAGACATTCTGTCTAAGAGAGTGTGAAAATCACCTATGGAAAATGCCTCATCTAGGCTATCATGTGCCATGGATTCCCTCCAACAACAATCGACCATCAGTGCCTGCATGTCATCAATGTGCCTGGCAGCTGCCATGATCATAGCCTCACTGGCTCTCAACTGTGCTGCTAAGTGGTGTGGCTCCTGATCATGGTCATGCTGAGGTACCCCCTCATGCCTCTCACTGCTAGTGCCATTGCTAACAACACTCTCTGCAGAAGATAAAGTGTTGGACTGCCTGCTATCTACTGTGCCACTAGGTCTGCCCATACATAACTGCACATCATCCTCAACTGCTAGCTCCCTATGAGTCATACTGTATCTAGTGTGAGCAAATGTATCCTCTTGTGCACTCAACCTACTACTATCATCTAGGCCTAGATCCCATATAACTGTGTCCAGACATATGCTATGGTCATCCAAACTGCTAAAGAGTGCATCCTCATCATTGTAGGCCGATCTTGGAAGTAAATGCTCCATCAACCTATCAACCTCTGCAATCTGCTCAACTAATGGAGTCTCTAATAACTGTGACTCAATCTCCTCTAGCTGATCTGCATGTGTAAGGTCCCCTGTCTGTACTCCCTATATCTCCTCCTGGATTGGTGGATCTACATGTCCATGGTGTGCAACCCTCACAATAGGCTCATCCATCACATCTAATGTGCCACTAATCTCCTCATGTGACATGGCTATCATGGGTGTCTAAAAGGGTGACAAATGTGTCACGACCCTCATAGGTAGCTCATCATCTCTAAGTGATAACACGTGTGACTCCTCACTAGTGTGACCACTCTGCTGAGGTGTAAGGTCATCAATGGTATGTGATATGTATGCTAAGACACTAGTGCTATCATCATGTCCATCCAGCTGCCTATCCACTACACAAGGGTCATCATCCTCCTCAAGCATGCAAACATCACTAGACCCTGTGCAAGAGTCATCATCACTATCCTCTGAGGTAGAGTCACTATCACTAGCCCCTGTGCAAGAGTCACTGTCATCATCTGAATTCTCTAAATCAACATCTGTCGCTCCATCCACACACACCCCATCATCACTGTCATGGTGCACCTCAATAGTGTGCTTCTTACCCTTACTCCTACACCTATGATCTGGTTCCCAAGGCACCTTGCAACTGTAGAAAAGATGCATGCTCCTAATGGGTGTGGGTTTTCTAATGGGCGTGGGGTTACCCCAAAGGGCTTCTCTGATTTCCTCCCTCTTCTTTAGCCAACGTGCAATCTTCTTCTTGTTCCAACTAGGATTTTTATAGGATAGGAACCATTGGAATGTTATGATCCCTTTGAAATTATTGAGGCTTTCATATTCCCTCTCACACTCCTCAATCCTATTAACAATCTCCATTTCCTTCCAAAAATCCATTTATCCCTATGAAAGACCCC
>JASDQU010502401.1:31377-46886 GCA_032191745.1 Picea mariana
TGTGATGCATAATTGTGAAGGAGCATACAACTTCCAAAAAGATATTTTTCATAAGGTATAGAAGAGGTATGGGGAATAGTTGTATGTAAGTAGGATAGGGACTAGGACAATAAGCACATCAATGCTTAAATAGTAACAATTGACATTATAACATATTCCCCCTAATGTGTGAGGTAAAAATTTCAACTGATGGCCGAAATACATTATAATTATTCAAAGAGAAGTTATTCAGGGTGAAGGTCACCAAAATCTAATCTAAGGAAGGAAACCAAACACAAAAACAAGTCAGAAAACTCAATTCCTTAGGCAGGGATACCCATGCTAAGGTGTGATAATAAGCATGGTCATGAATCAAGTACACTACATGATCCATGATCTTTTCATCATGACTTATAAAGAATTGTATTAAATGAGAATAAATTAAAGTGCATCATTAATGAAGGGAAAAACAAAAGATGAAGAGACATAAGAATCACATCTGAACACAAAAACTCGATAACAAAGTTCATCCTTGGTGGACTACGTCTTCGGGTCCTTCTCTCAAATGGGTAGGCTCTTTCATTAGCTCAACAAAAGGATTTGGAAAATACACAAAAATTCCTCATTCTGAAATCAAGCTACATAAATAGTGCTCAAATCAGACAACAAACATCATCATTGAATTTGTGGCATCAAATTACCCTAAAATGACTATTTGCACACCTCAATTTGGTTCTGGCACTCCCAGTCCCAAGAAGAATTATGCCTCGGTTTATGTGCCCTATGCATCCTGCAATAATGATAGTCCTTTTCCTTGTAATATATGCCCGCAGTCATACAGCCACGCCTCTACCCCTTTCGACTGGGTAGAACCTGGCTTAAAAAAAAAAAATGGCAGATGGATTTACCAATGGGTTCGTTGGCAAGTTGGTTGTTGGCGCTATTATTAAAACTTTAATGTGGGGGGAGGTCCCAGGGTCAAACTCATGAGCCTCACTTTTGGGCCATTGGTTATAACTCTCGTTATATTTGGATACCGGCCTCTAAATATGGCGGGTGTGCTAGATATGAGGAGATCTCTGTCAGATTTGGCGGGGGTCCATTTATATTTTTTTTTATTTTTTGGTCACGAGCCTTGCTTGGACATTTTGCGGGTGCCACATGTCACTTTCTGATTGGGCCACGTGGCATCCTCTAATTGTTCCACCTTTTCATCGACATCACCACCCCATTAATATATACATGACACATGGCTTATCCTAGGTGGTGCCATGTGTCGTTGCCCAGGGGTGCCACATGGAATTTTTCTACTAGTCCACATGGACCCCTGAAAATCCTATTGGCGGGTGACACATTGTAGCCTCTGGTCATGCCATATGGTATGTTGATGTCAACATCCATCATGCTGACATCTTCCTTCCATGTCAGTTTTTGACATCATGCTAACATCAACAGTACAGATGATGATGTGGCCCCTGTTGACATTCCATGTTTGACCACAACTTTGACCACAGATATCTTTCAAACTGTAAATTCATTTGCATCGTTAGAAAGCTTGTGATGCGCTCTTCACGATCATGCCATTTTAACAGAGTTTTGGGAATTTTGAATTTTTTCCCTTTCTCTCTCTGCTGAAGCCATTTTGAGCGTTTCAAGTTGCCTTTCTGAGTTTTGAGTTGTTCTTAGCCTTTTATAGATCCTTTTTGGATCATGCCTTCCCACTAAGAGATTTTTGGACCACTAAAAGATTTAATCAATCAAGAGGTAAGTGAGGGGAGAGTCCCCTCACTTTGTCCTTCTCGATCCATTTTTCCTTTCTTGGATGTGTTCCTTTTAAGCCTACTCGAATATAATCAACATCACCCCTACGTGAAGTGCTCATCCTCCTATCCAGGATGATATCTTCTTATAGCTCATCCAAGTACTCAGGTGAAAACACATCAAATGATGGTATTGAAACTTCCTGATTTTGATCCATGATCATGGGAGTCTCCAAAAGTTTCAAGTTATCAACGTTCACAACTGAGCAAATCTGCATATAAGGTGGAAGATATAGACGAAAATCATTGGTACCACTTTTCTCCAAGATAGTGAAGGGTCCATAACAAATGGGCTTAAGTTTCTTGCCTTCACCCTTATATATCTCCTTGCTGATGTGAAGCATACCTAGTCTCCAACTTGGAACTGATGATCAACCATGTTCTTGTCATGTCGATCTTTATACTATGCTTGAATTTTCTCCAACTGTTCCCTGACTGCCTGGATTATCTGTTGGATCCTCTAGATGAACTTGCAAGATCTTTCCTTTGTCTGTTCTTCATTTACACTGACATCTCTCCCATACATCAAGTCCAAAGGAACCTTTAGTAGGTAGCCAAAACATGTCTCAAAAGGTGAAATCTAAGTGGATGAATGTAAAGGTCGATTGTAGGCATGTTGTACATATGGTATCTGTTCATCCCATAACATGGAACGCTTGCTTCAGTTTCTTCAAAGAAAAAGTACCATTGATCGGTTTACCACCGATGTTTGTCCATTGGTCTGTGGATGGAAATCATTTCTCCTCTTCAATTTGGTGCCCATAATTCTCCATAATCTAGTCCAAAAGTCCCCAAGGAATTGAGTATCTCTATCCGAGATGATGGATGTGGGTAACCCAAAGTGAACCCAAACATGTTGAAAGAAGAGATTAGCAGTCTTCTTAGCAGTGATCTAATTTTTACATGGCATCAAGATACACATCTTGTTGAACCTATCCACTACAACATACAAATAATCATGACCCCCTTTGGTCATTGGTAAACCCCCTACAAAATCCATTGAGACAATTTCCCATGGATGGGATGGAACAGGAACTGGTGAGTATAGCCCCAATTTTCTATTAGTAGGCTTACAAGTAGAACACATCACACACCCCTTTACATATTTAGTTACAATTTCTTTCATTTGAGGATAGTAACAAAACCTTTTCAAATGAACCATATTTTTTCCTACCCCAATATTCCCAGACACAAGAGAAGTGTGAGCTTCTCATATTACATGGACTCGTTCACTTGTAGGAATACATAGCTTTCCAAGATGGTAGAGTAATTTAACCTGCAGAAAATAGTTCTATACCTGTGTACCAAGGGTTCTCTTCATATATACTTCTTTAAAATATTAATAGATCGCATATTATTCTACATAACTATCATGATATAAAGAAGTATTATTCAAAATAACAAAAGCACTAATAGGAGGCCTAGAAAGCATATCAACTACCTTGTTACTTGTATCGTTTTTGTACTTGATTACCAGGTGAAATTTTTGTAGAAAACCCATCCACCTGTAGTGTCTATATTGTTGCAATTTGGTCTATTCTTGAAGATATTGTAAGGGTTAGTGATCTATATGTATGATTTTTTCCTTCCCTAACGAGTAGTGCTTCCATTTCTTTATGATCTAGACTAATGCATACAACTCTTTATCATATGTAGGATAGTTAACAACAACTTGGTTAAAAGTTTCAGAGTGGTAATAGATAGGATTACAATATTGCACCAATACTGCACCCATGGTGTATCTGTTGGCACCTATCTCGATTTCAAAAGGTTGTTGAAGATTCAATAGTACTAATACTGGTGCGATATTATCTTCTCCTTCAAAATATTGAAATCTTTTTGTTTCTTTCCTTCCCACTGAAAATTGTTCTTCACACTGGTTAAGGCATGCAAATGAGCTTCTATAAATGAGAAGTTGGGAATGAATCTCCTCCAATATTGGAATGCACCTAAGAAGCTTTAGCCTTCGGTTACACTTTTTGGCTCAGGCCAATTTACAATTACATCAATTTTGGAAGGGTCAATTTTTAATTTTCCTCTTCCTACAATATGACCTAAGTACACAAGTGCAGTCTTGCCAAATTCACATTTAGACATTTTTACATACAACTTTTCCCTTTTCAAAGTATCCAATACTTTATTTACATGCCTCACATGCTCATCCCAAGTCCCTCTAAAAACAAGAATGTCATCTAAATATAGAATCAAAAAGTCATCTAGGAAAGCCCTGAATACATCATCCATCACACACATGAAAGTTTTCAGAGCATCACAAAGCCAAAATGGCATAACTAACCACTCAAACAATCCATGTTTGGTTTTAAAGGAAGTTTTCCATGCATCATTTTCTGTGACTCTGATTTGATGATATCCACTCCACAAATCCAACTTAGTGAAATAGACAACATTCTTCAATTGATCAAGTAAATCATCTATGCGAGGAAGAGGGTATTGATTTTTCACCATGATTTTATTTAAAGCCCAGTAATCGACACACATTCGCCATGTTCCATCCTTATTTGGCACCATCACAATCAGAGAACCACAAGGAGATGAACTGGGCTTGATGACCCCTTGATCCAATAAGCCTCGTACCTACTTCTTGATCTCTTTCATCTCCACAACTCACATCCTGTACATGCCCACATTAGGAAGAGAAGAATCATGCTGAAGATGTATCTTGTGTTGGGTTTCCCTCTTAGTGGGTAATCCATTTGGTTCTTGAAAAATATCATCGTACTTAGAAACAATATCAATTAATTCATTTTTATGAGATGGATCACACCCTTGCAAAGCATCAGATTTCCCGACATATTTCTCTCTTACAACCATGAATACATCTCTCTTATTAGTGTTTATGAGTATTTTCATTTGACCTGCACTAAAAAGTGTTGAATTTACCCTCATGATATGAGCTCTAACAATATATTCCACTCCCCCTTTAGTAAGGTGGTATTTTTTCTCATGACGAAAGAAGATTTATTTTCTATCATAGAGATAAGGACTTCCAAACACTATGCCACATATATCAAGTGGTACAACATCCAAATCCACTTTATCAATCAATTTTGAAGAAATAGAAAATTTGATCCTACATTGTTTGGTGACGTTAAGTTTTGCTTTATCACATACCCAACCAAGAGGATAAGGCTTCAGATATGGTTTCGTTTCAAGACCCATCTTTTTGACAAGTGCTTCAGGTATTAAGTTTACTTGGGAACCTAGATAGAATAATGTATCTATCTTAGTATGTTTAGATAAAACTCTTATATGAAATAACTCATTCCTCTTTCATTCATCAACATGAGATTAATCATTGGAACTTGATCTAGCATGAAGAAAATCTTTACCTTGTACTCCAACTGTTGTGATCTCTCTTTCATCAGTTGAATCAAAACCAAGATCTTGTTTCACTGTAGCAATGGTCTTTGTCTTCCCCTTTCTGCCGAACTATTTCAGTTTCTTTTCTGGATGCAGTTTCCAACATTGTTCTTCATCATGACCGCTCTTCTTGCAATGAGTGAAAGATGGTTTTTCTCCTTTTCTCATCACTGTAGTAGTCTTCTTTTCCTTCCTTTTAAAAATATTAAAAGTGTTTTGTGGGAAATTGGAAGGTTTCTTCGTGGGATCGTCTTGAACATGTTTCCCCCTATTCTCAAGGTGAGTGTCTTTCACACAAACTTCTTCAAGACTAGCATGGTTAAACAAAATAAAAGTGTGCCAAATATAACTGTGAAGTGCACCAATATACTTCATTAAAGTTTCCTAAGAATCCAAAGGAATGTTTAATTCAAGATCTTTCTTCCTAAATTCTTTTGTGAAACTTTGTACAGTTTTTCCTTTACTTTGCCTTAAATTTTGTCATTCCATCATTGCTTTATGTAAATACCCTAATGGATAAAATTTATTCATTATCGCTGATTTAAATTCCGACCATGAGGAAATAAGCTTACCGCACTTACTTCTGTCCTGAAGCTTGCTCTCCCACCGTATGAGAGCGATGCTTTCCAACCGAAGAGAAGCCAATTGCACTTTAGCTTCATCTTCATCAATATGACGAACATGACAATACACTTCAACCTATCAGATCCAATTATCTATATTTTTAGGATTAGCATCTCCATTAAACATAGGTAAATCAAATTTTACATCAAGCTTTAATAATGGTTTCTTAAAAGAGTCTTTATGGCTAGAATGACGAGAATGATGAGAATGATCAGAGGAAGAAGAACTAGAACTCAAAGGTGAAGATGGAGGCTCAGGAGGATCTCCTCCACCCCCTTGGTTTACTGAAGCATCATCATATACATGTGCTTCCTTTTTATTCCCTTTCTTCTTCATCCCGTTCTCATAATCTCCATACATTTGTTTGACCATTTCGAACATGCGATAAAAGACCATGTGAAAGTTTTTCTCTTGTTCATCACGCTTGTCCTCTTCTGCCATTTTCTTCCTTATGGATACATGACCAACTTTGGGATTGAACGTCTTAAGAGTTCCTTCACCCTTCTTATGATTGTGTTATAACCCTAATTTTCACCATACATGCTTACCTGGCATTAGGCCATCTCAGATCCTTTCTTTGCCAAAAGCATTGTTGAACAACTCTTTAAAAATCCTCTTTTATAAGGTCCCACATGCCCTACTCCATGACTGCACGCGTGTACATGCTAGCTGACCTCAAACAACCCGTGTGGACCGACAAAATAATGAAAAAAGGAAAGTTGCCGATGGAACACACAACTTTGGGTGAGTTAACTAAAACTCCCAACCATGCATGGCCGAGGGTTCGTCCAAATACCTAGCTTCTTCTAGCCTATAAAAGAAGGGCTAGGGGTCCCATTTGTAGAAGGAGAATAAGAGTAAAGAAACTCTTCCCAATTGCATATTCCCATTGTCCCAACCCTTTAGCCATCCTTGTGCAAGAAGAGATACAAAGCAAAGAAGTTGGAGGACATTTGAAGAGGAGCCCAAGATCAGGATTCACAGAGTAGTGGTCGGTCTCGACATTGCAAGTTGATTCATTAAGGCTAATAATAAAGAAATGATTTTCCCGTCCCACTATATGAGTTCTTCATAGTTCAATAAATATATGTTTGAATCTCTAACCCATTAGTCTGTAGGTAAAATGCATGTGTAGTTTGTTGCTTGTTTTGTACATAGGTCAGCCTTGGGAGGAGAGCTACCAACAAGTTGTCAAGCGTGAAGAAGGATTGACATCAACCATCTAGACCAAGGTATGTTGGTCTAACCATGTATTCACTGAAAACAAATCGGGATTAGGTCTAGGGACGAAGGTAGAAAGTAGGTTTCTTTTAGTCATATCTGCATGCATAATACAACCCTATTTTCTACTCTGTAGGGGGATTTCCCACCACAACATCTTGGCTCTAGTAATTATTCCCACTCAACAATTCAAGTCAAGGATGACTTCTCTGATATGAACATGATCCAAGATCTTTTCATCGTGACTTATAAAGAATTGTATTAAATGAGCATAAATTAAAGTGCACCATTAAAGAAGGGAAAAATAAAAAATGAAGAGACATAAGCATCATATTTGAATACAAAAAATTGATAACAAAGTTCATCCCTGGTGGACTATGTCTTCGGGTCCTACTCTCAAATGGGTAGGTTCTTTCATTAACTCAACAAAAGGATTTGGAAAATACATAAATATACCTCATTCTGAAATCATGGTACAAAAATAATGCTCAGATTAGAAAATAGACATCATCACTGAATTTGTGGCATCGAATTACCCAAAAATGATTGTCTCTACACCTCAATCTGGCTCTGGCACTCCCAGGCTCAAGAAGACTTTTTTCTTGGTTTTCATGCCCTCTGCAACCTGCAATAATGATAGTCATTTTCCTCATAATCCATGTCTGCAGTTGTATGGCCATGCTTCTCCCCCTTTCGGCTGGGAGGAACCTGGATTAAATAAAAAAATGGTGGACGAATTTACGAACGGGTTCGTTGGTGAGTTGGTTGTTGGCGCTATTATTAAAACGTTAATGTGGGGGGAGGTCATGGGGTCAAACTCGTGGGGATCCCTTTTGGGCCATTGGTTATAAATTCCTCTATGTTTGGATACCGACCTCTGACTTTGGTGGATGTGATAGATATGGCAGAACCTCCGCCATATTGGGCATGGGTTCGTTTTTATTTTTTTATTTATTTTTCGATCACGGGTGTTGAGGAAAAGATATGAAATGATCTTACTCAATCATTTTCAAACTTTACTTGGTTAAAGAAAAGTATTCAAGAATATCACCATATGTTTATAGCCAACAACAATAACATCCTAACTCACAAGTATTAATTATGAGTGCTTAGGCTAGTCTTTTATCAACAAAAGCTTGTTGGAAATTCACTTTTTATGTAATTTTCTAAATATAAAAGTTGTTGAAATAAATGTAATAATTGAAGTAAAGACATCAAGATGATAATCAAAATAGATGAGACATAAAGAAATCCTTTATTTCATTCCAATTCACCAAAGAGTCATTTTCTTTACAAAATCTCATACAGAAATCTTGGACCAAAGTCAAACTTAGACATCGTCGATGGAACATACAAAAGGACCTCTGATAGAAAACCAAGACTGAAATATAAAAGATGGATTAGGTTGCCACAGATTGTTACCCACTCGAATCTGCACAATAGCCTTTATCAGTCATGAAAACTAATTCACAAATAGACAAGTCTACATAGACTATCAACGATAGATCAACACCTCTGAAAAACAAGTGCTTGAATTATTTGATCCAACCTTGAATATTGTTTTCTACAATAAGACCCTACTATCATAAAAGAGAATTAGGCTTGTGATGAATATATGAATCAATGAAAACTGAACTATCTCAACATTAACTCAAACAACAAACCTTAGTATGTTTTTTCTTCTATCCTCCTCTTGTTCCTCCCTTTCCTTTTTCTTTTAACAAATTAGAATTGGTTGAAGAAGTTGAACCAATTCATTAGTTAAGTTAATTAAAAGACTCAACTAACTTTAGTTAGGGAGAGGAGTAATAATTAAAATAAGGGTCATAAATAAATAATAACTATTAGGTGGTACCCCTTGTGACTCCCATTAGCTTATGGTAATCATAACATATTAGTTAGGCAAATCACACCTCCTTGTGATTTCCATTGGCTTATGATATTTTGAAWTATTTCCAAAAATGACATTACTTACATATCCACAATAAAACATATTGCACAATCATACCTGAAGTCAAATATCACCAATAATAGATAAAATAAAAACAGAAAATACATATTCCCCTTTGTTGATGCTACCATTTTTTAGTCATTCTCTTTTACAAAAACGTAATAGGACTTTGTTTTCATCCTTTTATTTGAATAGCTCATCCATGCATGTGTGATTGATTAGCAGCGATCTTTTAATTAACCATACATGAAAACTCTTTTGAAATATGAAATGGATTTTGGATCAGCAATATATCAGACTCATGCAATCCAATCATGCTATAGTGGGAAAACCCCTCTATGGACTACACAAAGGGCCTAAAGTGTAGGTAGAGCTAACCATCTAAAGTATCCTACTTTTTATCACTATCCCAACATTACCCCACATTCATACATAAAAGAAAAAAAAAGGGATCTAGTAGGCCTACCTTAAACTCTGTGTCTGGTGTCGATCCCTTTGCGCTTGTTTGTTTCCTAACTACAAATATCCTCCCAAGGCTGACCTGCATTCATCAAAAGACAAACAAGAAACTGCAAGCATGCATTCTACATATGGATTAGTGGATTAGACATCATAAACAAGAAATGTAAAAAAATCATATAAGTTCAAGACGTCATTTGGCGCGAGATGGAAAAAGTACTTGTTTATATTAATCTCACAAAATTCACTTACAACATGAGACTGACACTGCTCCTTGAACTTGGTCCTGGGCTCCTCTTCACCATGCACCAACTGCTTCCACGTCTTCTTCTCCTCTTTAGTTATCTCTTAGGGAAATGGTAAGGGCTTTACAATTGGGGCAAAGGGGGATTGATAAAATGGGCAAAGTTTCTTTGCTCTCATGCTTCCCTTTGCAATGGGACCCCAAACCCTTCTTTTATAGGCCAAAAGGGAGAGTAACAATTAGGGTGAATGGCTATGGGTAGTCAAATGATTAAGTAACATCCTAGAAACCAATATCCAATGCAATTTTACACATTTTGTGATATTCTGTGAGTGGACGCGGGCTGTAGTGTCTCAGCAAGTGTGTGTATGCAGGTAGTAATGGTGTAGGGCACGTACACCTTCAAAATGATGGTTTTTAGAAGAGTTGTTCAATAATGGATTGGTAAAGATAGCAAGTTATATGGCCTGATGCTAGGTATGCATGTCAGGTGCAATTTAGGGTTATAACAGATGCCCCCTAATGTGTGAGGTCAGAAGAGCATCTGATGGCCAAAATACATTAGAAATATTCACCATTTTACAATGCGAGTGATCCTAGGGACCGGAGTTCAGGAGGTGTGATCTTCAAAAATAACAATTTGTCTCACTGAGGTAGGCATACCCATGCTCGAGATGAAAATAAAATCATGGATGCCAATCAAATACATTGTAGATCCATGTCATATAACTATATAAAGTGTATCCGTGAGAAATACACAGTGGATCTACACCTCAAAATCAAAATATATACATGTATAGTATCTATTTTTATGAAGCCAATACGCCCGATGGTTGGAGATAAGGTCTTCAGAGATCGAGAAACAAATTTAGAATATAGAAAACTCGGGTATGAGTGTAATATGAGTGTATGAATTCACTACCCAGAGGTCTCCTATGGCTCGTCGAGAATAGACAAATGGATCTTGATGATCAGGCATAGAACTTCATTGATTTTGAGCAAGGACTTGATTGGTCTTTCGTGGTGATCGGACATGGGGACAAGAGACAAACTACATAAGGGTCGACTCAATTTTAGTAAGGCTTCCCTAGGATGAAAGCACGACAAAAGATGAGGCTCAGGGAGCATGGCATTGACATAAGTTCATGGTGCAGGAGGCAAATTGAACTCTCCATATATTTAGAAAGGTAACCAAGCAGAGGAGGACACAACTCTATGTAGCGAGAACAACTTCCTAAGGTCATATTGAATCCTAGGTATTGACGAATCAGATGAAAGGATGTGCTTTGTCCAAGGGTGACTCATTGTGCTGTCAACAAAAATAAAATACTTTTCCCTTCCTCTTTTTTGGGGTATATTTGATTTTTTTGTGTTTTTCAATAATTTTGGGAATCTTGAAAAAGAATAAAGAATGCTACATTACAAAGGAGGATCGAGTGTCGCAGACATACTAGTTACAAGCACAAGGAACACATTGATGCTCAGAGAAAGGGGACATATGTAGGAAAAGGACACTCGGGAAAAATCCTCCATGGGTCATGGTGTCAAGACACAGAAGCAAAGTGATACAAGGCTTGTGTATAAGGCATGCTTTAGATGGTTCAGTTGAGAGCAACATAGGTCCGACATTAGGCCAAAGATGCAGGAATGCAAATGTGATTAATAAGACACACTAATAACGTCCTTCAATGTGATTTTAACGATTCCAAAGAAGGTAAGCTCGATGATTTTTCATTTTTAGAGTGTCTGAAATAGTGTAAAAGGAGACTCCACAAGGGCCTTTTTCGAAGGTAGTCTAGTTGGTTTGAAAAAGGGGTAAACTAGCACCCAACAGAAGTCTATTCAAAATCATTTTAATGAGTGTGACAAAAACAATATCACTCAACAATATTTTCATTTTTAAGGAGTCTGAAAAGAGCTTAACTATGGACTCCGTCAGGGATGTTTTTTTGGACCAATTTAACGAGTGTGAAGAAACAAGGTCACTCAGCTATCTTTTCAATTTTAGGGATTATGAAAAGAGATTAACTATGGACTCTATGGGGGTTCCCTTTTTGTAAGTTTTAGTCCCTCAGGCCCGAAAAAGGGTTAAATCTATACCTTAGAATACTCTTCTAGAGAACCGAGGTTCCTAGAGTATACCTTTGTTCGTACTTTTGACCATCCAGACCCAAAAAGGGGAAAAATACTGCCAGATAGACGTGCCTTCAAATTTCATTTTAGAGAGCGTGAAGGGAAACAAGATTGCTCGACAATATTTTCATATTTAGAGGGTATGAAAATGGATTAAAAGAAGACCCGTTGTGTTTTGGGAGTCTCGAGGGTGAGGTCAAGAGTGATAATGAATCATGAAAATGAGGCTCATACTCGTAATCAGGAAAAACTAATAAGGACTCCCAAACCTATAGTCATTAGTGATAGCATGAACACCAAAATGCAACCAGGATCTACCTAGGGCCTCCAAGTGAAGGTAGGCTCTACCACTAAATTACGACACTTCTAGAGCAAGAGTGAGGGTTCTGTGTCGCAATTCGATGGGATCGATCCTATGGAAAAGAGGAAAATACAACGAGGTGCAACAAGTGGAGGTGGAAACCTAACTTACATGCACAAAGTTGAAAAATGACTTTTTACCAACAAACCTTTAAAAATGACCGAACTCTCCAAAAAGTTTCCCAATACCCAAAGTAACACTTATTGTAACATTCCATAAGAAATTCATGAACCATACTAAATGATTTTTAAGTTAGAAAAAACGACAAAAGGGTTCGAAAAAATGACAAAAAGGGCCAAAAAATTCTATAAATAGAAGTTTGGAAGCTCATTATCACTATTACAAATTGAGAATTGACCAAAAGTAAAAAAACACCCCTTTGTCAAAAGAGTTTATTCTGGGAGCTTCAGTGGACGAAACGAACTTCTTCTTGGACCAAGTAAGTACAAATTAGCCCCTCCTGCATTTCCATTCCTCCTTTTTGTATTTATTTTTGTTTTTTTGGGGGGCGCTGACCTTTAAAAGGGCCATCCCTACGCGTATGATGGTTGTCCAATCACAAACTGTGTGTGCATGTGGGCAGAATAGAAATTGCCCACGTGTACACGCAAATTTGCTCAATACAACCCGCATACATCCTCAATAAGTGCGAAAAAAAAGGAATGCAAGAGTTAACTCTCCATTTTTTTGTTTGTTTGCAGTATGTATGTTCATTGGAGAGAGAGGGAACATGAGGACTTTGATTTTTTGGTCTCAAAAGACCCCCCTTTTGTCGTTGTCTTAGCACAATGTGGGTTGCTAAAATTCTTCCAATGTCCGTTCATGAGGGCACAACCTAGGTTGCTAAATGCCTTGGTAGATTACTGGCACCCGGATGCGGAGGCATTCATGCTCGAGGGACATTTGTTGACTCCAACAACTGAGGACATCTATTTTTTGATTGGCCTCTCAAGGAGAGGGGAACCAATCAACTTGCGCACTTTTCCCCCAGAGCCACACAACATCAAGGAGTTGATTGGAATCCACTACGAGGCTGGTACTGAGAAAGTAGGTTCTCAGGTGCCTATTCATAATATCAACAATCTACCCCTGAAAGCGATTGTTATAATCATTGGGTGGATCACTAGATCTTGATCTTTGCATCAAGCTTCCCAGGTGCACATGCATTATGTAGTTCAGTTTTTAAATGCACAAATTTTTGACTGGAGCACAACCATGTTGACATGCATGAAGAGACAATTGACAGATTGTCGAGTGCGGGCGCATAGGAACTTCGGGTTTGGGACCTTTTTTTCTCTTTATTCTTTGAGAGGTTACCCAACATTAGTCCTTGAGAGACTATACAAGGCCACAAGGCCACTCTCCTGACGCTATGCATATGGTTGACACTATTTCTGCGACAAGGGGGAGGGAGGACCATTGAGACCTTCGATGAAAAGTTTTTTGACTGGTGGTCTTGACAGATTCTGGTGATAGAGGACTACCCCTATGTCGATATCGACTTATCCAGGGACCCTGACATGGAAGTACCTCCCGGAGTAGAGCGAGGAGAGTTAAGTATGCTTATTTTTTCAAAGTTATTTAATTTTTATTTATTTTATATATATATATATCATTTTTTTGTGTAGTAGAGTATCTAACAAGTATGTATCCATTATGTGCATATGTGGGACCAGTTCATCCAACATATTTCACGAGGACCAGGCGACATCCTCGACCAGATTCAGGACCAGTAGTAGCAGGGTGGCGTCCAATCGGAGAGGCTGATAGATTTTTGATATGGGTGGAGCGGAACCTTACCACGATCACTGGCATAGTCGCAATGGAAGAGATCGAGGACCTGCCACCATCGATGCAACCTCATGTAGTTGGGGTGCCATGTGGGTCCATCTCTTCTGGCATTTGGCAAATACCATTTTTCACTATGGCAAGGCCAACATGCCCCGCCCTTAGCTAGGCTAGAATACTTATGTGCCAAGAGAACTTTTTTTATATTTTTGAGGTCATAAGCCCCGTGATTCTAACTGGACATATTTTTGAGGCACTTGCACCCACCCATGTACTCTGATACTTTTTGATATATATATGGATCTTTTTTATCTTTTTCCGTCTTATGGATTACATCTATTTTACAAATGTATTTACATGTGCATGTGTGTGCATTTTCTTACATGTGTGAAAAATGCCAATCTTATATATGATTAGCTAGAGTATCTGTGATTTTATTCAACCTCCTAGGAACATGGATATACGTAATGTAATCAAAGTTTCATTGTAAGAGACATACCCTAAGGAATCATCGGTGTAGAGTCGGATCATGAACGCGGTAAACCCTATTTAACTAGGGCACAACCAACTGAGCATCTAAGTAGACTCAAAGGTGAGAGATACCATGTGACAAAGCCTCAGGAATAAATTATAGAACTATGTTGTACTCGATGACATTGTTTGTGGCATCACCTAAACAGATACCTTCTGAAGATAGAAACTGACCCTGAGGTGTGAAAATCACCCAAGCTACAGAAGTAAGCCTCCGAGTGTGTTAGCTAGCGTCATTCGTGAACCCAACGAACACCTCTGATTCACTTGACATCTACCACAGTGAAAAATATGACATCAAAGATGACATGTCCATAAAACCAAAAGACAAAAACTAAAAGAGAAATGTACAATAGCTATACATATGTTACAAGAAGTCACCCAAGGCGACCCGCCTATGAGTAATACTTCTTGAGGTAGATCCCATTTATAGGCTCCGCTAAAGAATTTCCATCAAAATCCACTAGATGATAAGCACCCTTGTTTAGAACCTTATTCACGATGAAAGGTCCGAACCACATGGGTTTGAACTTTCCTGCCCCTAGGGGGTCCTTATCTTGGTCATAGACTAGGACAAGATCACCTTTAGAGAAAATACAAGGATGAATAGACTGATCATATTGACACTTGAATTTATGTTTGTGAACCTCATTAGCCAAGGCTGCATCCTGACGCTGCTCAAGGTATAATAAATTCTTTTCAAGCGATGAAGTGTTTGGAAATAACTGTACTACCAACTTTAGAGAGGAGATATGGCACTCTATAGGCGAGACTGCTTCGAGCCCATAAACGAGTTGAAAAGGTGAGAAAATGGCTGCAATCTTAATAGACGTTCAGTAAGCCCATAATGCCGAGTACAACATCAAATGCCAATTTTACCTAGATGAATTGATCGTTCGTTGTAAAATAGTCTTTAGGGATTTATTCACAACTTCCACCTGACCATTCACTTGTGGGTAGTAGGGTGATGAATGTTCTTTTCTCAACCCAAGATTTGATGTTAACTCAGACATCATT
>JASDQU010502401.1:88712-98807 GCA_032191745.1 Picea mariana
TTTCCCTGTGATACCTCTTAACCCAATTTCTTTTCCTTCCAATGAAAATTTCATGAAAAATTCTTGAAAATTAAAAGCCATTGTTCCTAATGATTGTAACCATTGGATTCCTAGTACAACATCTGCACCACCCATGGGTATAGAAATCATTGGACTATTCATTACATATTCCCCCATAGTAAGATTGATCTTATTTCGTTTTCCTGAGCAATTGATAGTTCCTTTATCTGCAATCATTACTTGAAACTCTAGCGTTGGATATACAAAGAAATTGAGAGCTTTGGCTAATTTATAGTGAATAAAATTATGAGTACTGCCAGAATCAATTAGGACTATTACCTTTTTCTTTTTGATGTATCCTTCGATCTTGAGGGTTTGAGGAGTGCTAATTCCAACCAATGCATTGTAGGATATCATGGGAGTCAACTCTTCAGATGAAATTGCTTCTACGTTTTCATCTTGAGATGGTTCTTATTCTTGTTCTTCTTCCACTTCACAATCTATGTAGAATAATTTCTTCTCACGACACTTATGTCCCTTACTGTACTTGCTGTCACAATTAAAGCATAAACCTTTTTCTTTTCTTTCCTCCAATTGTTGAGGTGTCAACCTTGTAGTTTGAGGTGTTTTAGAAGAAGAAACATTGTTCTCTCTATAGATGTTAGGATTGGTCCTTCTAGTATATATAGCCATATTTTTACTTTCAACACTTCTTGCCACCTTAAATGCATTCTCCAATGATTGGTTCCCAAAGGCGAACCTCATATTGCATGTTATCCTTTAAAATTCCTATGAATACATCAATCAAGTGCTCATCTAGAATATTGATTACCTTTATATTCAATCTTTGGAAGTTCTCAATGTGCTCGGTAACTGAACCCTTTTGCTTGAGATTTATCAATTGGCTAAAGAAGGTATTTCTCCTTATATCCTCATAGTGTGCTATCATTNTTCCATGAAAATTGTCCAAGTGACGAGTGATTTGCGAGAACAAAGCCATTGATACCATACAAATTGATTAGTTTCTAAATATAAAGAAGGAATTTCTACCTTTTGTGTATGTGGCACATTATGTAGATCAAATAATTGCTCCATCTGAAGTATCGATGTGATTGGGTCCTTTCCATCAAACTTCCTCATATTGATCTTAGGAACATGGTTGGTCTTCAACCCAAAGTTGAAGTTTCTCCATTCTTGACTCACCTTCCTTGTGTCCTCATCATGAATTTCATGGGATGCATTTTCAATTTTAGGTGTCTTCTCTGTTACAAAATGTTTCAATACTTCCATGATCTCCTCTTTTAAACCATCCATCTTTGCCTCCAACTTAGCTTCCATCTCTTGTAGTTCATCTTTTGTTACTATCTTCTTTTGTAAATAATTTATGTCCCTATGCATTTTTTCACCTTCATCAAGAGTCCAAGTAGGATTGTCTGGAGGCTTATTTGGTGTAGAAGTTCCATTTTTGGGTGGCATGTTGGCCAAGTATCGCTTTTGAATCTTGATTTTGAGGTGGTTCTGCTAGACAATCTTTCTTCTGTTGTATCTCCCAAGTTTCAGCCCTTCTGGGTATGAAACTTTCGTTTATGTAGTTCTATGATATTTCTTCTCTGTAATGCCATAGGTCTGATCAAAATTGGATGTGCCAAGTGGAATTTATGGTAACTTCCCCACAACTTGTTGATGTTTTTCCGTTCTAGGAGATCTCACTTGTATAGCGTGCCCCATGCAAAATAATTGATATAAAATTATGAAACTCATACCAGAAATACTACATACTGTCCACGATCCAATGAAACTAGTCCCAGTCAATTTGGATACTCTAGGAATAACTTATGATTTTTTTACCTGGAACACCTTCTTGAGACTAGTCAATAGGACTAGTCAGATACCCTATCTTACACAGGGTGTATGTACAAATTTAAGATGACCTAGAAGCTAAACGTTTTACCACATATACCTTACTAATTTCTTTGAATATCCTCCAGATTTCAGGGTTTGAAACGTTACAGAAAATTTGATATAGCGAAAATTCTGCAATGACTCAGTTCGGGATGCTTCTAGAACCCTATCTTCTACAGGTTGTATCTCTGAAAATATAAGGCCTCAAGAGATGAAATTTTAACCCAACCTACCTTTATCTGTCTACTAAATATCCTCCAAGTCACTCCTTCTGAAACATTGTAGAAAAAAAGTTATAGTGAAAATTCCAAGGTCTCTCAAATGTAGCAGCAAAACCCCAAGACCTTGAGCTCTGATACCATATGTTAAGAACCAAATATCAATATAGATTAGAAAAACCTCAGAATAAGTACTCAATTCCTTGAAAAAGATATAATTTCAGATAATAAGCCTCTTCAAGGGGGCAACCTCCTTTTACCCTACATAAATGTTAAAGTACAAGATGATTCCAAATGAAAATTTCTCCTTGGTATATATAGGAGACTAGGAGGTATAATTACAACTAATGGAATAAAGCCAACATAAATAAAATAACATTACTAATGTAATATGCCCCAATTAAGGGGTAATGAGCCAATATTATGGCTTAACAATGAAACAAAAGGAAAGTGTTCACATTTTTTAAGAAGACCAACAGGTCATCGAGAACTTAAGAACTCAACTAGAAGAAGCCAAAAAGATCGAAGAAAATATTGAATATCAAAAGCAGTGTTTGGAAACCAAAATAAAAACACAGAAGGAAGAAAAAAAATGAGAGAGAAGATATTGACAAATCATTTTAAGGAAAGAACTAACAATCTAAGCCATCTTGAGGCAGAGTTTGGTAAAGAAGAGAAAGGACTTGAAGAAGAAATAATCATATTAAAAATTCAACTTGAAGAAGAGAAATGAACAGAAGAAGTCATGATGTCTCAGATAATGAATAAAGAAGAAGAGGTTGAGAAGCTTGAAGAAGAATTTCTCACATTGAGAAGTAAAATCGTCAAGCTCAACAAGAACATTGAAGAGACATAAACATCCACATCAGTTATAGAGAATGAAGAGAAGCACTCTAGGTTGCTAGAAAAGAAGAATGAAGAAAATATAAAGAGTTATGCAGAAGTACTTAAAGGAAGGAATCCTGGTCAACCAAAATCTAAGAAAAGTATTGAAGACACATCTTTAAGGAGACCATCCATGTTCAAGACACAAAGAAGCTTCAATCATGATCATGATTAGTCAATAAAAAAATCCAGAGGGACTGCGCCACAAAGAAGATCATTCACTCCCAGGTATGCAAATTTATTTTATGGTCATTGTTTTTATTGTACTAACTTTGGACATAAGGTTACATATTAAATGGATTATAAAATAAATGTTCAAGAAAGAAGTGCCTATGTGGCCGCACGTAACATTGAGTGTTACAAATGTCAAAACTATGGACACATAGCCAGTGATTGTAGAAGAATGATCGATACTTCCATGAAAGAGAATATTGATATCAAATATAAGAAAGTATGGATAATAAAATAGGAAGAACAAGTGAACAAAGACCAGGTACCAGAGATCGCAAGACTAGAAATAAAACGAGACGAAGAAAATTCTACAAAGAAAAAGAAAGATGTCAGATACAGAAAAGTTTGGAAAATAAATGAAAGAAAGAAAGGGAAAGTAAATAAGGAACAGGTTCAAGAGATCGTACTTTTAGGCATTGTAGTGAAAGATGATTCCACAAACAAAAATAAATAAGTCAGATCTCAGAGAGATAATGAATCTACCCATGAAGATGATGATGAATCTACCAATGAGGATGATGATGAATACACATCAGATCAAGAATTGTTCTAGGCCACCCGACTTAGAGACTCCCAAGTAATATGAATATTAGACAGGGGGAGTCTATGCGATAGTTGTGACAAACCAAAGAACCATCCTTCGAGAAACTTGCAGATTTTGAGAAGACAACTTCAGAGCAATCAGTTAGAAAAAGTACGATTTGATATTATAATGATAAATGGGTTAGAATTATGGATAGTTGTGCAAGTAGATTCTTGGAAAGTATGGACAAATCATGGATTCATAGATTGGTTCAGAGACAAAGGGACATTATCATAATGGATGATAATTACACAGAAAATGAATCAAACAATGCTAATGGATTACAAATTGACAGATATTTTTTGGACACAGGAAGTGCATACAACAATTCACATTCAAAACAGAGTAATTATTAGAAACAACGCTAAAAAAAATCCCTACGAGCTATGGAAAGGAAGACCAAAAAATGTGAAGCACTTTAGATATTTTGGAAGCAAATGCTACATCAAAAGAGAATATGGTAGAATGGGAAAGTTTGACTCTCGTGTGGAAAAAGGAGTACTTGTTGGTTACTCAAGTACAAGGAAAGAATACAAGTGTTACAATGTGAGATTGAACAAAATTGTGGAAAGCATCAACGTAGCAATTAATGAAACAGACAGACCATAATCAAAGGAAGAAGAAAATGAATCAATGGAATGGAACAAAAGATGAAAAGGAAGTAGAAGAGGAAGATGAAGAGAATCCGACATAAACAAAAGAGCAAGTTTAGCAAGTGTCTCCAAAGACACCCAGTAAACGAGTGCAGAATAATCATCCTTTAGATCAGATTATCGGAAACAAATATGCAGGAGTTGAGACTAGAAGAAGAATCTGTTTATCGAAACAAACACACCTAGCACTCTTATCTACAATTGAGCCAAACTATTTTGAAGAAGCCAGGAACGATGAATTTTGGAATAAGGCCATGGATGAAGAAATGGATCAAATAGAGAAAAATGACACTTGGTAATTGGTTCCAAGACCAAAGAATAAGAATTTGATTGGCACAAATGGGTTTTCAGAAATAAATTAAATGAAGATGGACAAATTACAAGGAACAAAGCTAGATTGGTATGTAAAAGATATGCACAGATTGAAGGAATCGACTTTGAAGAGACATTTGCCCTAGTTTCCAGAATGGAAGCAATACATTTGCTTTTAGCCTATGCATGCTCCAAAAATGTTAAATTATATCAGATGGACGTAAAATCAACTTTTTTGAATGGGGAACTTGAAGAAGAATTCTACATTGAACAACTAGAAGGATTTCAGTTTTCAGAGAACACAAATTATGTGTGTAAATTAAAAGAAGGCCTTGTATGGTATAAAACAGGCCCCTAGTGCATGGTACTCCAGACTGGATAAGTATCTACAATAGGCAGGGTTCAGAAAAGGAAGTGTGGACAACAACCTCTACATCAAGGTAAGTCAAAGTAATATTTTATTAATTAAAGTTTATGTTGATGATATTATTTTTGGTAGTGATGATGATGGGTTAAGCCAGAAATTTGCAAAAGATAAGTAGAATGAATTTGAAATTCTATTACTTGGAGAACTATCCTTCTTTTTGGGACTTCAGATACTTCAAAGCAACCAAGGAATTTTTATTTCTCAAACCAAGTATATCAGAGAAATGCTAAAGAGGTTCAAAATGGAATATTGCAAACCAGTTATCACTCCCATAAAAACCAGTCGCAACTTGAGCAAAGAGGATGATTCGAAGTCTACAGATCAAAGGCGATACAAGTCAACGATTGGCAACCTACTATATGTGACAACATCCAGACCATATTTAATGCAGATATTTGGACAGGTGGCACGATTTCAAGTAGCACCAAAGGAGTCACATGTGTTAGCAGTGAAGAGGATTTTTAGATATCTCAAAGGATAAGAAGAGTTGGGATTATGGTATCCAAAAGGAAAGGATATATCGCTTATTTCCTACACAGATACATATTGGGTAGGTTGTATTGATAACTGACGAAGCACTAGTGGAGTAGAGTTCTACTTCAGTGAGTGTTTAGCATCATGTATAAGCAAGAAACGATCATCAATATATTTATCTACAGTTGAGGCAGAGTATATTGCAACAGTGTCATGATGTACATAGGTTCTTTGGATGAAACAAACTTTGACATATATACAAGTTGAGTATGATGAGCGCATTCCAATCTATTGTGATAATACAAGCACCATTAGTATCGCGAAGAACCCAGTGATGAACTCCAAGATGAAGCACATTCCAATAAAGTATCACTTTCTATGGGAGCAGGTTATAGAAAAGAACATGAGAGTTAAGTATGTGGGCAGAAAATAACAAGTGGCAAACATGTTTACAAAACCACTTCCACATGAATCCTTTGAATATCTTCGCCATAGACTTGGAGTTATTTCTACCCCAAAATGATTTTTTTTTGAATTCTTATCTTATATGTCTTAGATGTACATGAGGAAGCACCATAAAGAGGAAAGTCCAGTTAGGGGGAGTAGCCCCGGATGGAAAGATACCTTTGCCATTGATGACAAAGGGGGAGAGATTCATCAGATGTAGATGAAGGAGGCATGGTTCCAAGGGGAGAAATGGTCATAGAGATGTGGAGGACAGAGGCATGTTTCTAGGGGGAGAATGAGTGATATGAGTTCAATACTGCATGACATAATTTTAGTTTTTCATTAGAGTATTGCGATCAATGCGAAAGGGTGAAATTGTTGATTAAGGTTGGTTGTCATTGATGTCAACCCTTGAATAAATCTTGGTAGAACAAAGGTTTTGGTAATGGAACCAAGTTTGTTTGATGAAAATATGACTCATTATTTTCTTTTAATGGTTGATAATAAGTAGAAATGGATGAACTCCAAATTGGTCCCCTTATGGTGAAATCCCTCGCAGGAAGACGCTTTGTGGATTGAGTTATCCTAGAAGTATGGTTAGAGAAACCATGATTATTTGAGGATTAATGATATGAAGGTCATTGGATTTTTCATTGAAACTATCCTATATGGATAGTGTTTTTCATGCCATTTCCGGTGGTATGTGGAACGTCACATAGCTCCTCACGGTTAGAGAGTTATGGCCATGATAAGTTGGAGAACCCAGGTTTGGGTAATGGACCCAAGTTTGTTTGATGGATAATGGTATGAGTTTTGATATATTTGTAGGTAATACTATTCTATATGGATGGTACATGTCATTCTATTTCTCTTGGTATGTGGAACGCCACATAAATCCTCATGGTTTGAGAGTTATGGCCTTACGAAGTTGGAGGACCCTCTTATGTCATCTAGAAGCCCCAAAAGGTCAAAGTAGTCAAAGTAGTTTAAGAGATTTTAGAAGGTAAATAATAAAGTGAAATGATGAGTTTACTATAATTCAAAGTGAATAAAAAATAAATTAATTCAATAATAAATTTAATGGAGAAATTAGAAGTGGGTTAAGCCTAAAATAAGGAAAGTGGACAAAGTGACCTAGAAGATGTTTTTAAGGAAGCTACTTGGAGAGTATAAATAAGAGGCAAGGMTCTCTCATTTAAGAMAAACTTGAGAATATTGAATACCTATAGGTCTCTAAGGTAACCAAAGGATATCTMAGCYGAATTTATGAGGAAAGTGGAGAAAATAAGGMCGGAATTCAAGGAAGGATAAATTATTTTGATGATGCTTTCTAAGGTATGTTTTTTTTTCYAGGTCATCTCACCATTTTTGGAATAAMTTTGTTTCTAGAATGATTCAGACCATGAAATTGCTATGAAATTGAGGAAATATATCCACGTATATGTGGTAAAAAATTCATCTTGTGGGTTGTTGTATTTTGGGAGTTACACTCTGTGGAAAATAGGGTTTGTAGCTAGTCCTGAAACTAGTCAAAAACAAGGGTTTTGAGTAAAAACATCAAAACTTCTTCATAATTTAGTAAGACAAAATGTGTTGGTTTGAGTACAATGTTTAGTATGCTATGTAACAGTTTCATATCAATTCAACAAATATTCCATGTGGGGAATGCTCTACAAGGTCACTCTCTAGAATAAGCCAAAATTTAGCAAGGTGTGCCATTTTTGCCATAACTCCCTTTCTGAGAGGTCTCAAGTAGTGAAACCTAGAGGAATTGCATAAAACACAATGAATAACATTGTATATCAGTTTCATATCTTTATTCATTACAGGTACAAAGTTTTGATTATTTCAGGTTAGGGTTGTTGACTAATCCAAAACTAGTCTTGTGAGACTAAAGAAACATTTGATGAAAATGCTAGTCTCTTGTTGTTAAAGTTAAGGAAGGTTTGAAGGTATGTGATCATATACACTAGGTATATTATAGAGTTACACATCATATTTGGATGATGAAATTGATGAGAGAGTTTGGTTGAGGTACAATTTGGGTACATGGTCAAGACAAGTAGTTGATGATTTGGCACATACATGAGGTGTATAGTTGATGATGTTGGTGCATATTGATGAGTCATAATTGATGAGTACTTGAAACATGATTGGTACATACTTGGTATATGGTTGGTTTCACTTTTTTATGGTACAGGATGATTACAAATTGTTTGGTACAGGTTGGTGCATGGTTGATGCACTTGTTTATGGTACAGGTTGATTACATATTGTTTGGTATAGGTTGGTGCATGGTTGATGCACTTGTTTATGGTACAGGTTGATTACAAGTTGAAGTGTAGGTTGATGCATGGTTCAGGTTTATTGGTACATGTTTACAACGATATATCTCAAAGTGATAGTCTGACAGTGGTTCCATCATTCTACTTCTACTTTAGGGTGGTTGGACAGGGCAAGGACAGGTGGTTGTAGCCACCTTTCGGTTGTAGACGAAGAACATAGGGGGTTGTAGCCTCCTTTTGGTTGTAGCCAGAGAATTGGGGAGTTGGAGCTTCCCTCAAGTTGTAGCCTGAGAAACTAGGGGGTTGGAGCCTCCTTCTAGTTGCAGCTGGAAAATAAAGAAAGTTGGTGCTTCCAATGAATGTAATTCTTCAAGACTTATAATAAAAAGAATTCCTTGGTTTTCTCCGTCTTTGGGTTTCCACGTAAAACATTGGTGTACTATGTATGTGTATGATTGTTCATTTGTTGATTGCTTATTTACTCTGCAGTTATTGGATGATAATGCTTCATTGATATAACACTTGGATTATATGGTTAAAAAGGATTAAATTTCTCTATTACTGATTCACCCCCCCTCTCAATAATCCAACAGAAAAAATGGAAAGAAGAAGCAGGAAATAACCAATTCCTTTTAAGACAACAGTGGAAATATGTAACAATTTCAAGGGCCCTTCAGAGGAGACATCATAAAAGTTGTGTAAGATTGACTGTTATCGACTAACAATTCTTTGCAGAAGTGTCACTGTGGAAGAATTGATCCAACATTCTATCTTGACCAAACACCAAAAGATGATAAAGACAAAAATTGCAACAAAAGTAATAATGTAGAAATTAAGAAAACAACAGTAAAAGACTCAATTGGAAACATCAAGGAAATAAAACTTAATTTATAAGAAAAAAATCTAGGTACTGTAAGCATAGAAAAGAAGCACAGAAATTGAAAGCATAGATAAGCTACTAGTATACATCAAAATCCAGAAAACATTAGAACTTTTCATGTTGGTTCGTCGCAATATTTCAAGTGAGGGTTGTTAGCGTTGTAGGGAAACAATTTCTCCTGTAAATATTTTAAGATATAAGAGTTAGTATCCAAGACAAAAGCAATTTGGAAAGGACCGATCACTTGGAAATCTGATGTAATCATCAGTCCGTTGAAATGCATGATTATATCATCAAGATAGATATGGAGACTAACCAATTCATCAAGATTCATGTGCATAGGTTTTTTAAAAGAAGTACATGTATCAAGTAAGCTAAAAATCCGGCATTTATAATTCATGGTATCGCAATTAGTAATGAAAGTGGTTTTGTGAACATTTTCCCCTTTTACTTTGGTTCTCTTGTAACCAAACAAAATTTCAAGTAAGGGTCTTAACTGTGACTCTACAACCTATTGCAAAAACATTTCCATATTGAGAGGGGAAAAAGGATTTCTCATAATCACTTGCTTGAAATTTTGAAGACTAATACAAGTTATGATATTACTAGTGGTCCTCGAGGCTGATTCCCAAATTGAGACCCATTCAAGTTGGGCTGGAAAAAAAATTCCATCCCTTAAGAAATATCTCAAATCCCTTCGAAAGGGTGCTTCTAGTGCAGAGTTAACAAGTTCTTGTTTTTTCCTATCTAGTTTCATAATATGTTGAACAAGACTAGGATCAAAACCCCTAAGATCCT
>JASDQU010502402.1:7888-22366 GCA_032191745.1 Picea mariana
CCATAAGCCTAATTTTTGTATATGCAATTATGCATATCATTAATAAAAATTATACATTGTTGCATGTAGACCTACCACAAAGAAAGAGTGATGGGGGACTAAGATCCACTAGGTAGGGAAAGGGATGGGAATGAGAGGCTAGGAAGGAGGGGCCAAGCTAGAGGGCTTAACCCAAGGGAATATTATAATATATTCATGAAAATCAAAATTCTAAAGTGGGGAAATTAAACCCAGTTATCCTAAGTTCTTGGGAAAGGGAATGAGTGCTAAATGGAGGGCATGCAGATACAGGAAAATAGTTGTCGACCTAGGCACATGAAGTTAAATATGGAAAGTCAGCTCATTGGGGGGGTTCGCTCGCCATTCTCTGATCCTTCACCTATCACTTTGCCTTCGTCGTCGACCCCTGCATCTTTAACACACCTCTGAAACAAATAACTAGTGAAGATGAACTGTGTTTTCCTGTGAAGCACAATGTATCTGCACTTTACAGATTCTTTTTGTGCCTTATCGATTTTTGGTTGTTGTCATCCCCTTAGCTATATTGAGCCTGTGTATTGTCCTCACTTGTTGGAATTGAGTTGAAGTTGGTTGAGGAAGCGGATTGTCAAGCCCGTGGTTGAAGAGGAAGGTTGTCGGGCCTATGAGAAGCTCTCTCTAGGTGAGAGAGTTTGTTTGGAAGTGATTTATCCTAAAGAGAGGCCATCACCAGCTACAAATCTCTGAGAATTCTCGATCTGGCCTTTTTTCGAGACCCTGAAAGGGAATTGGAGTAGTCGATGGATTATGGAACAGTGAAGGTGCATATTCCCGAGGTGGAACAGGCATGTGGGGAATGAGATTTTGTGATTAGTGGGCATAAGTAGCCTCCTGGAGAGTTTGTTGGGAAGTTATTTTCTCCTAGAGAGAGTCCAACACCAGCTACGGAGCTCTAAGAATTTCTAATCCGGCTTGTTGTCGAGACCTTGAAAGGGAATTGGAGCAGTCGATGGACTGTGGAATAGTGAAGGTGCATATTCTCGGGGTGGAATAGGCATGTGGGGAATGAGAGTTCATGAGTAGTGGGTGTAAGTAGGCTCTTAGAGAGAATCCTTCCAGTTTCATTGTGCAATTTTTCCTAACCTCAGCCTAGTCTAGGATTCCTTTGGCCTAGGTGGAGCTTAGTCTCAGTTCGGTGGTGACCCACTGTTGAGCGTGATGAGCAGTGTGGTCTAAGGTTGGGAGGTTTGTGGAAGGTTTGCACGCAGTTGGTGGTCTTTTATTAAAATATAAGTACCACTTTTATGTTCATTTACATGTTGTGTATATGTACATGTGTTATAATTGATGAGTAATGTTTGTATATGGTGTATGTGTAGGTTTACTATTATTTCCACATTAATCTGTGTATTAGCAGAATATGTTGTATGTTGTATGTTTATATATATGCACATGATAATTGTCATTTCTATGAGGTAGCATGTCCTGGCCTAGGTGGCCTAGATGTGTATGGTATTTCCACAAGAATCTTTCTGTGGTATAGCCCAACAAGTTATGGTTGGGTATGCTACAAATTGGTATCAAAATGGTATCAGGGAAGAAAAGAAAAGATACAATCGTTTGGTTGTGTTTCCCATCTTGTTGGTGGTTGGGGATGTTACAAAATGGTATCATAGCTAAGAGAGACGTCCTGTAGTGACGTTACCCAACCTGTTGGTGGTTGGGGACGTTAAAATCATGAAAAAGAATAATAACCATCACATGGACTAGACATAAAAACGTAATTGATATACAACCACTCAATACATCAACCACTTCACAAATACAATATCTCAACCATGTACCACAAAATACCTTAACCATATGCCAAGAAATACAAGATGTGCCTCAACACTAACAAGATGTACCAATAATAAATATTAATTATACCAACACTGTATTTCTGTAGATATGACATATACAGTAAGTTCCATGTAGCCAATATAATCTCTAGGGAAAATCCCCAAACCCCATAAGCATTTCTCATGTAAACAACAAAATCCAACTACTCATAGAAATAAGACATACCTTTTGAACCTGTAGATAGATCTATTGTATCTGATAACTATAGACCTTCCTGGGATCTTGATTTCAGATTCTAGAGACTTGGAATCTTCATCTTCTCATTTTTTTTATGGATTTTAATTCAAGTACGCTCCCTATTATATCGTTATCTCGTGTACGTATGTTTCCTTCTCTACTGCAGCTTATGCACACATAAAAAAATAGGGTTTTTTTCAATATTTTCTATAATTTTGAAGCTTTTGTCATCAACCCTTCTTGCTACCTTAGACTTGTGTAGATTTATTTGTATCAATGAGTACCTGCAATAAACCTTTCACAATAATATATATTCAATGTGCTCAATAGGTGCTAATAGAAGAGCCTGGATCTCTTATTTATACTTTCATGTAGCTTCCTCAAGGGGTTACCTTCTAACAAACTTAATCCACTTTCCTTCCTTTAGGGTTAACCTACTTCTAACCCACTTTGCTACAAATAGTGAATTCTCCACTTTTAGTTGCAACTAAATTATTTTTAATTATTTTCTTATTACAACAACTTGACCCATGATTAAATCCTAGTTTCACCCACTTGACAAGTCAACTTTTTCTAGGAGCTTCTAGAATAATTTGACTTTTTTTACCTTCTAGATAACTCATGAGGGTTCTCCAGCTTCACAAGGACATAACTCTCTAACTGTGAGGAGTTATGTGACATTCCACATATAACCGGAAATGGAATGACATGTACTATCCATATGGAATAGTTTTCCCTACAAATATATTAATCTTCATACTATTATACATCAATAAAACATAAGTCCATTAACCATACTATTGGGGCTACTTGAATTTTCTAACGAACTTGCTTCAAGGGTTGATATAAATGACAACAAACCCAATTAATCAACAAGAGCCCGGTTAACTCCATGAATAGATTCCATGGAATTTTTCTAGCCTGCTAAAATGCCTCTGTTAGCCTACCTGGCTCTCTTCCCTCTACGCTCTAGTTTATTCTTTGTCTTTATTATATATCTATCAGTCTACCCCACTCTCTCCCTTATTCTCTGCAAATAAAACCCTAATACGATTCTCCATATCCTCTTTGGGCCTCCTCCTTCTGTGTGTGCCATAATTTTGCATGTGCACTCATTCTTATCTCTATGAAACCCTAAACCTAATTTCTATTGTTGAATTGGTAAAACCCCTAAAATCGTTCATTCCATTCTGCTACTACAATATTTTTTTTTGCATGACCTCATTCACTGCCTCGACCTTGCGTTAATTTTGTTGCTGGAAAACATTTCCCACATTAGAAACATTGTTGGATTACTGAGAGGGGGGGTGAATCAGTAATAGAGAAATTTAATCATTTTTAACCATATAATCCAAGTGTTATATCAATGTAGTATTATCATCCAATAAATTCAGAGTAAATAAGCAATGAAGAAATGAAGAATCATACACATACAAATTACACCAATGTTTTACGTGGAAACCCAAAGCGGGAGAAAAACACGATTTTTTTTTTCTTATATGTCTTGAAGAATTACATTCATTGGAAACAACAACTTCCTTTGTTTTCCAGCTGCAACTGGAAGAAATCTCCAACCCCCTAGTTTCTCAGGATACAATCTGAGGGAAGCTCCAACTCCCCAATTCTTTGGCTACAACCAGAAGGAGGCTACAACCCCTTATGTTCTCTGTCTACAACTGGAAGGTGGCTACAACCACCTATCCTTTCCTTGTCCAACCGCTCTAACGTATAATTATAATGATGGAACCACTGTCACACTATCACTGTGAGATATACTACTGTAAACCTGTACCAATCAACCTGTAATCAACCTGTACCATAAACAAGTGCATCAACCATGCAACATCCTGTACTTCAACCTATAATCAACCTGTACTATAAACAAGTGAATCAACCATGCACCAACCTGTACCATTAACAATTGCATCAACCATGGACCAAACCTGTACAAAACATGTACCATGAACAAGTGCATCAACCATGCACCAAACCTGTACAAATGACCTGTCACAACAACCTGTCCAAACAACCTATCAAAACAACCTGTCTCATCAATATTATCAAGCAAATCAAATATCCTCACCAATATCAATCACCAAGACAACTCTCAAAGATGTGAATCAACCAACCATAACACAACAACTCATAATCATCACCAAGATCAATATGTGCTTCTAATAATATACCAATACAAGTATGCTACATCATCGATAAACCATGTATAAAAAATACAACTAACAAGTGCCTCCAACCATGTACCAAGTATGTGCCAATCATGTATCAACTACTCATCAACTATGACTCATCAAGATGTACCAACATAATCAACTATACGCCTCATGTATGTGCCAACTCATCAACTACTTGTATCAACCATGTACCCAACATGTACCTCAACCAAAATACCTCATCAATTTCATCATACAAATATGATTTGTAACTCTGTAATAGACCTAGTGTTTATGATCCCATACCTACAAACCTTCCTTCACTTTAACAACAAGACACTAACATTTTCATCAAACTTTACTTTAGCCTCACATGACTAGTTTTGGATTAGTCAACAACCCTAACTTGAAATAATCATAACTATGTACCTATCATCAATAAATATCTAAAAATAGTACACAATGTTCTTTAGTGTGTTTTATGCAATTCCTCCAGGTTTCACTACTTGGAACCTCTCATAAAAGGAGTTATAGGAAAAATTACATACCTTGTTGAATTCTGGCTTATTATAGAGAGCGAAATTGTAGAGTGTGCCTCACATAGAATATTTGTTGTATGGATATGAAAATATTACACAGAATACTACAGACTCTACTCTAACCAAAAATTTTGTTCTTACTTAATTTGTATCTTTTATGAAGAAGTTATGACGTTTTTACCTGAAACACTTGGTTTAGACTAGTTTCAGGACTACCCACCCTATTTTCCACGAAGTGTAACTCCAAAAATACAACGACCCACAAGATGAAATTTGTACCACAGCTACTGGGATATGTTTTCTCAATTTCCTATCAATTTCACTATATGAATCATTCTAGGAAAAAAGTTATTGCAAAAATGGTGAGATGACCTGTAAATAACATACCTTAGAAAGCATCATCAAAAGATTTTATCCTCCCTTGAATTTTGGCCTTCTTTCTTCACCTTCTCTCTGAAATTCAGCTTAGATATCCTTTGGTTACCTCAGTCAGTTGTAGATATTCAATATGCTCAAGTTTGATATAAAATGAGAGAGCCTTTCTTCTTATTTATACTTTCATGTCGCTTTCTCAAGGGGTTACCTTTTAACCATCTTAACCCACTTTCCTTATTTTAGGGTTAACCAACTTCTAACCACTTGTCCAATTAGTAATTTATCCATTGAATTTATTATTTAAATAATTTATTTTGTATCCACTTTGACTTATAGTACACTCATCACTTCACTTTACTTCAAGGGGTTACCTTCTAGCCATCTTAAACCACTTTCCTTATTTTAGGGCTAACCCACTTCTAACCACTTGTCAACTTAGTAATTTCTCCATTAACTTTATTATTTAAATAATTTATTTTGTATTCACTTTGAATTATAGTACACTCATCACTTCACTTATTATTTAACTTCTAAAAATCTCCTAAACCGCTTTGACTACTTTGACGTTTTGGGGCTTCTAGATGACTCATGAGGGTTCTCCAACTTCACATGGCCATAATTCTCTAACCATGAGGAGTTATGTGGCTTTCCACATACCACTGGAAATGGCATGACATGTACTATCCATATAAAATAGTCTTGCCTTCAAATATGTCAAAACACATACCATTATCCATCAAACAAACATGGGTCTATTACCCAAACCTGGGTTCTCCAACTTCTCATGGCCATAACTCTCTAACCGTGAGGATTTATGTGACGCTCCACATACCACTGGAAATGGAATGACATGTACTATCCATATAAAATAGTATTACCTTAAAATATATTAAAACTCATACCATTATACATGAAACAACCTTGGTTCCATTACCCAAACCTTTGTGCTATCAGAATTCGCTACCGGACTTTCTCCAAGGGTTGACATCAATCACTAAGGGTTGAAATCAAAATACAATATAACTCTCCAATAGTTTACATCAATGACAACCAACAATCCATACCAACTATCCATAAACCTAAGCCAATTGTTTGACAATCTCCCCCCTTGACATTGATGGCAACACCAACATTGATGGAAACACTTAGTCATGATAACATTCATGGTTATACTCTTCATAAATGTTTATATATCTCCCCCTATGACATCAATGGAAAAGGGTATCTCCCATTGGGGCTACTCCCCCTGAATGAACTCTCCTTGGGGTTGCTCCCCCTGTCTACATGCCTTTAATTTTTCTTTGTGTTGATAAGCCTCTAATTACTCGCTTTCCCTTCATATGAATAATATATCCCCCTTTCAAAAAGGGTATCACTATGAAGTCATATCGCTCATTATTCCCTTGTGACAATCGTTCCCCTTGGAAGCATGCCTCTATTCTCTCTCTCCAAGCATTTACCTTTGCATCTGATAAATATCTCCCCCTTTGTCCTATTTATGGTGATTCCTCATGTACATCTAATACATATAAGCTAATCATTCAAAAGCATTCATTTTGGAGCAGAAATTACTCCTAGTCTCTAGCTAAAATAATCAAGGTCTTCCCATGGAAGCAATTTTGTAAAGATGTATGTCACTTGTTCTTTTGTTCCCACATATTCAACTCTGATGTTCTTCTTTGCAACCTGTTCCCATAGAAAGTGATACTTTATTGGAATGTTCTTTGTCTTGGAGTGGATCACTGGGTTTTTTGAGATATTGATGGTGCTTGTATTATCACAATAGATTGGAATGGGCTCATCATACTCAACCTGTATATCTATCAAAGTTCGTTCCATCCATAGAACCTGTGTACAACATGTTGCTACTGCAATATACTCTACCTCGGGTGTAAATAAGGATATTGATGATTGTTTCTTTCTTAGTCAAGATACTAAACACTCACCCAAGTAGAACGTTGATCCAGCGACGCTCCATCGATCATCAATGCAACCTACCCAATCTTCATCTATGTAGACAATAAGCGATAGATCCTTTCCTTTTGGATACCATAATCCAAACTCTTATGTTCCTTTGAGATATCTAAAAATACTCTTCACTGCTAATATATCTGATTCCTTTGGTGTTGCTTGAAATCATGCCACCTATCCAACTGCCTACATTACATATGATCTAGATGTTGTCACATATAGTAAGATACCAATCATTGACATGTATTGCCTCTGGTCTGTAGACTTTGAATAATCATATTTTCTCAACTTGCAACTGGTTTGCATAGGAGTGGTAACTGGCTTGCAATCTTCCATTCCGAACCTATTTAGCATTTCTCTGATATACTTAGTTTGAGAAATAAAAATTCCTTGGTTTGTTTGACATATTTGAAGACCCAAAAAGAAGAATAGTTCTCCAAGTAATGACATTTCAAATTCATTCTGCATATCCTTTGCAAATTTCTAGCTTAACCTGTCATTAGTACTTCCAAAACAATATCATCAACATAAATTTCAATTAATAAAATATTACCTTGAGTTACCTTGATGTGGAGGTTGTTTTATACGCTTCCTTTCCATAGCTCGTAGGGAGTTTTGTCATTGTTGTTTCTTTGAATTAATCTTTTTTGAATGTGAACTGATGTATGCACTGCATGTGTCCAAAAAATGTCTGTCAATTTGGAATCCATTAGCATTGTTTGACCCATTTCCTGTGTAATTATCATCTATGATGATAATTTTCCTTTGTATATGAACCACTGTCTGAACCAATCTATGAATCCATGATCTTGTCCACTATCATATATTTGTCCAAACCTGCTAATTGTTCTTACAAATCCATCTCCGTCCATACTGTTTAAGACTCTAGTTATGCAACTGTCCATAATGTTGACCCATTTATCACTATACTATCATGAAGTCTTGATTAATCTATCAAACTATACTTCTGCTAACTAATTCCTCTAAATTTGTCAAACTCTGCAAGTTGATCGAAGGACGGTTCTTTGGTCAGTCACAACTATCACATAGACTCCCCCTTTATAATATTCATATTACTTGGGAGTCTCTAAGCCGTATGGCTCAGAACAATTCCTACTCTGATGTGTATTCATCATCATCTTCATTAGTAGATTCATCATCATCTTCATTGGTAGATTCATTACCTCTCTGAGCTCTATCTTCTTTCTTTCTGTCTGTGGATTCATCTTTCACTACAATGCATGAAAGGAAAATCTCTTCAAAATGTTCCTTATTTACTTGTCCTTCCTTTCTTTCATTTATTTTCCAAACATTTCTGTATTTGACATCTTTCTTTTTCTCTGTAGAATTTTTTTCATCTCGTTTTATTGCCAATCTTGTGATCTTTGGTACCTGGTCTTTGTTCACCTGTTCTTCCTGTTTTCTTATCCATACTTTCTTATATCTAATATCGGTATTCTCTTTCATGGAAGTATCGATCATGCTTCTACAATCATTGGCTATGTGTCCATAGTTATGACATTTGTAACACTCAATGTTACGTGCAACCACATAGGCACTTCTTTCTTGAACATTTCTTTTATAATCCCTGCAATATGCAACGTTATGTCCAAAGTTAGTACGATAAAAACAATGACCATAAAATAAATTTGCACACCTKGRAGTGAATGATCTTCTTTGTGGCGTAGTCCTTCTGAWTTTTTGCATTKACTGATCATGATCATGATTGAAGCTTATTTGTGGATTGAACATGGATGGTCTTCTTGAATATGTATCTTCAATAGTTTTTTTAGATTCTGGTTGAACATGATTCCTTYCTTTGATTACTTTGCATAACTCTTTCTATTTTATTCATTCTTCTTTTCTAGAAACCTAGAGTGCTTCTCTTCATTCTCTATAATTGATGTGGATGTTTTTGTCTCTGCAATGTTCTTGTTGAGATTGACTATTTTACTTCTCAATGTGACAACTTCTTCTTCAAGCTTCTCAACCTCTTCTTCTTTCTTCATTATCTGAGACTTCATGACTTCTTCTATTCTTTTTGCTTCTTCAAGATGAACTTTTAATGTGATTATTTGTTCTTCAAGTCCTTTCTCTTCTTTGCCAAACTCTACCTCAAGCTGGTTTAGGTCGTTAGTTATTTCCTTAATATGATTTGTCAATATCTTCTCTCTCATTTATGATTCTTCCTTCTATGTTGCTATGTTGGTTTCCAAACACTGCTTTTGATATTCAATATTTTCTTCGATCTTTCAGGCTTCTTCTAGCCGAGTTCTTAAGTTCTCGATGACCTGTTGGGATTCTTCAAAAATGTAAACACTTTCCTTTTTTTTCATCAATTATTTATTGAGTGAATTATTTTCTTCTCTTAGTTTATCTAAATCACTAATCAATTCTTCTTCATAATTGTCTTCCTTTTCAGTTTGTTTTTCTGTCTCATTTCCTTCATGGCATTCTATTTCAAGATGTCCATGTTTTTCACAATTAAAACAAAACAACATACCTCTGGTGATTATGTACTCTTCATCTTCTGAATCTGCTTGACATGGTGAACATAAATCTTCTTGATTTGTATCTGCAACTTCTTTGACATTTTTTGAATCTATGATGGGTGAAGAATATATGTCATGTAACTTATTCTAAAGTTCTTTTGCTGATGAAAATTTACCAACCTTTTCTCTTATGGAATTAGGTAATCCATCCCAGATGAAATCCATTACTATTTTGTTATTCTTCCTCGATTCCTTCTTGGCTGCAGTCTTTTCCCTTTTTGAACTATCATATCCTGTAACAACTGATATCCAAATATAATGTCCATGTGCCTGTAAAAATAATTTCGTCCTTATGCTCCACATATCATACTTAAAACCATTCTGATCATTAAACATTGGTACTCCATTCTCAGAATAATCCATGATCTTCTTCTAGTGGTTAAATTGTTTCCTGAAGGAACCAGCTATGATACCAATTGTTGGATTACTGAGAGGGGGGGTGAATAAGTAATAGAGAAATTTAATCATTTTTAACCATATAATCCAAGTGTTATATCAATGTAGCATTATCATCCAATAACTACAGAGTAAATAAGCAATGAACAATCATACACATACAAAGTACACCAGTGTTTTACGTGGAAACCCAAAGCGGGAGAAAACCACATAATTATTTTTCTTATATGTCTTGAAGAATTACATTCATTGGAAGCACCAACTTCCTTTGTTTTCCAGCTACAACTGGAAGGAGGATCCAACTCCCTAATTCTCTGGCTACAACCAGAAGGAGGCGGAAACCCCTTATGTTCTTCAACTACAACCGGAAGGTGGCTACAATCACATGTCCTTGCCTCGTCCAACCGCCCTGACGTATAATTAGAATGATGGAACCAATATCACACTATCACTGTGACATATACTACTGTAAACCTGTACCAATCAACCTGTAATCAACTTGTACCATAAACAAGTGCATCAACCATGTACCAACCTGTACCTCAATCTGTAATAAACATGTATCATAAACAAGTGCATCAACCATGCACCAACCTATACAAAAACTTGTACCATGAACAAGTGCATCAACCATGCACCAAACCTGTACAAAACCTGTACCATGAGAAAGTGCATCAACCATGCACCAAACCTGTACAAATAACCTGTCACAACAACATGTCCAAACAACCTATCACAAAAACCCGTCTCATCAATATTATCAACCAAATCATGTCTACTCACCAAGATAAATCACCAAGACAACTCTCAAAGATGTGCATAAACCAACCATAACACAAGAAATCATAATCATCACCAAGATCAATATGTGCTTCTAATAATATACCAATACAAGTATGCTACATCATCGATAAACCATGTGTCAAAAATACTACTAACAAGTGCCCACAACCATGTACCAAGTATGTATCAATCATGTATCAACTACTCATAAACTATGATTAATCAATATGTACCAACATCATCAACTATACACCTCATGTATGTGCCAACTCATCAACTACTTGTCTCAACCATGTACCCAACATGTACCTCAACCAAAATCCCTCATCAATTTCATCATCCAAATATGATTTGTAACTCTGTAATATACTTGGTGTATATGATCACATACCTTCAAACCTTCCTTCACTTTAACAACAAGAGACTAGCATTTTCATCAAACTTTACTTTAGTCTCACATGACTAGTTTTGGATTAGTCAACAACCCTAACTTGAAAGAATCATAACTATGTACTTGTAATGAATAAAGATCTGAAAATAGTACACAATGTTCTTCAGTGTGTTTTATGCAATTCCTCCAGGTTTCACTACTTGCAATCTCTTAGAAAAGGAGTTATAGAAAAAATGGCATACCTTGTTGAATTCTGGATTATTCTAGAGAGCGAACTTGTGGAGCATGCCCCGCACAGAATATTTGTTGTATGGATCCAAAAATTTTACATAGAATAATACGGACTGTAATCTAACAAAAAAAATTGGTCTTACTTAATTTGGATCTTTTATGAAGAATTTATGACGTTTTTACCCAAAACACCTGTTTTAGACTAGTTTAAGGACTAGCCACAAACCCTATTTTCTACGGACTGTAAATCCAAAAATACAACGACCCACAAGATTAAATTAGTACCAAAGCTACTTGGATATGTTTTCTCAATGGCCTATCAATTTCCCTATCTGAACCATTCTATAAAAAACAATATTACGAAAATGGTGAGATGACCTGTAAATAACATACCTTAGAAAGCATCATCAAAAGAATTTATCCTCCCATGAATTTCAGCCTTCTTTACTTCACCTTCTCTCTAAAATTCGGCTTAGATATCCTTTGGTTACCTCAGTCACCTGTAGATATTCAATATGATCAAGTGTGATATAAAATGAGATAGCCTTGCCTCTTATTTATACTTTCATGTAGCTTCCTCAAGGGGTTACCTTTTAACCATCTTAACCCACTTTCCTTATTTTAGGGTTAACCAACTTCTAACCACTTGTCCAATTAGTAATTTATCCATTAAAATTATTATTTAAATAATATATTTTGTATCCACTTTGACTTATAGTACACTCATCACTTCACTTTACCTCAAGGGGTTACCTTCTAACCATCTTAAACCACTTTCCTTATTTTAGGGCTAACCCACTTCTAACCACTTGTCAACTTAGTAATTCTCCATTAAATTTAGTATTTAAATAATTTCTTTTGTATTCACTTTGAATTATAGTACACTCGTCACTTCACTTTATTATTTACATTCTAAAAATCTCTTAAACCACTTTGACTACTTTGACCTTTTGGGTCTTCTAGATGACTCATGAGGGTTCTCCAACTTCACATGGCTATAACTCTCTAACCATGAAGAGTTATGTGAAATTCCACATACCACTGGAAATAGCATGAAATGTAATATCCATATAGAATATTCTTGCCTTCAAATATGTCAAAAAATGTACCATTATCCATCAAACAAACTTGGTTCCATTACCCAAACCTGGGTTCTCCAACTTCTCATGGCCATAACTCTCTAACCATGAGGAGTTATGTGACGTTCCACATACCACCAAAAATAAATGACATTTACTATCCATATAGAATAGTATTACTTTCAAATATATTGAAAATCGTACCATTATATGTGAAACAACCTTGGGTCCATTACCTAAACCTTTATGCTGCTAGAATTCGCTATCGGACTTTCTCCAAGGGTTGACATCAATCATTATGGGTTGACATCAATCTACAATATCACTCTCCAATATTTGAAATAAATGAAAACCAACAATCCATACCAGATATCCATCAACCTAAGCCAATTGTCTGACAAACATCCCCCACACTGGAAACATTCCCCCACGCTGGAAACCATATCCCTCATGTTGGAAACCATATCTCTCACTATCACTAGTATCACTCATGAGCTCACTCTATCTCTCATTTGATCTAGTTGTACTCACACAACCTCAATGATACCAATGTAAGGTAAAAATTCAATTGACCTCAACGATACCAGCGTGCGATACCTTCAATTGACTCACTCATACATGATGTCTACAATCATATAGCTGCACTCGCCCCTCATATTTTTTACAGTGAATATTCTACTCCTATGGTATAAATACTTTAGTCGTTCTACTGGAAAATGTGCTAAATATTTTCCACACATTGCATAACTTGTCTCAAGCATGCACTATGTTTCTCTACATGTTAGTCACATAGGGTTTTGTGTCCATTGAGAAGGTGATTGGTGTCTCCAATCATAGAATGATCTTCAAGTTGTCTTCACGCCTCGGTATTCACACTATCTATAAAACATTTAAAATGCCTATTCATTATCTTTTACATTCATAGCATTTCCCTCTATAGGTTGTGTTCAAAATTGTGGGTTTGAGGAAACCTATTGTTTTAGTTTTTGTGAGTCAAGTTGATATCAAATTCTCCCATGAGATAATATCTCTTGTGGAGCATCTGAAGAGAGCATTTTTATGTACTCATTATGAGTGAAACATGTACAATATAATTTTTTTTGTACTCATTATGTGCTTAACAAGTTGTTGATTGAAGAAGCAGTTCTACAAGACAATGTTTTCTCTCATTTCCATTGTCGGTGTGGTGTTGTCCAGAAAGGAGAACTACAAAGAATGGTACAGGAAGATCAATAGGACACTCATATTCAATGATATGTGGAAAGGAAATCATGAAGCAATAACAGTCCCTTAGAGCAGAAAAAACATTGAAGAAGAAGCAGAATAAAAAGAATAAGCCTCATAATCAAAGTGGAAGAGTAATAGATAGACTAACAGACATAGTAGTAGACCAACCATTCTGACCTCAAACAAAAAATGTGAAATATGGGAAGACAAAGAACAGAAGGAACATGTTGTAATATCTGTGACAGTAAGTGAGGAGATGAGTCGTCATATAGCTTATAATAGTTATTTCTATGGAACTTTGAAGAGATTGAATGATTTGTATGACACATTCTAAACTAGAACGCATACAACTAATGTTGAATCTCTTCAACCTAGAGTTCAAGAATGATGATCCCATGGATTTATATTCATAAATCAAATCCATAATGCTTTATATTGAAGCCACTGGAGTGGATATTTATCTGTTGGATCATGTTGTCATTGATGCCAATGGTTTGTCATTGATGCGAATGGTTTGATTACTTGGGAGATTTTTGGATCATATGTCATTGATGTAAATGGTTTGGTTTGATTGATGTCATTGGTTGATGTCAAGTAATTGATTTATATGATTCCCTTGATGAGAATGTTATATGTCCAAGTGGAAACCAATCGATGCAAAGGTAAACAAATGGATGAACTCCAAAGTGGTCCCCTTATGGTGAAAGC